>LHUT01007057.1:0-11128 GCA_001412135.1 Silene latifolia subsp. alba | reverse complement strand
GGCCTCTACTAATCGATCTTGGTTGGTTGAATGCAAAAGTTGATAAAACGGGTAAATGCATGAATGCGCATCCACAAGTTTAAACCTAACATGTGAAATTTGCTATGTCGGTTGTTTATCCAAATATCAAGTAATTGATGTCAAGTTGGATTTAATGTTGATTTGCATGCAAGACGGAAATTAAACATCTATTTACCGAGTTAGGTTTATGGTGCATAACATGATCCATTTGTCTTAGAAATGTGTTTTGTAAATGCAAAGTAAAATGCGAACTTGTCAATCTGATCCGTCCTGTATTCGGGTTAACCGAAGTCGGGATCGTAATCCTTAGCAACAAACTTACTTAGTAATTTCTTTTTAAGTTTAGACCAAGACTTAATAGGTTCTTTCCCTTCTCTATTCCTTTGAAACTTCATATTATCATACCAAAAGTAAGCATGCATAGCCTTTTAATTTCAATATAACAACTTTAAAGGCCTTAGCACCAATGTATCCCTTATACTCAAAGACTCCCTCAATATCTCTTAACCATTCTATTAAATCATCGGGATTTAGACTTCCAGAAAAGTCAGTGATTTATACCTTTAAGTGCTTGTCAACATACTCCTAGTGTGAAGCATTGCTCTTGGTGATTTCATCTGAGTCTGAGATATCCTCCCATTCAAATTGTTGTTTTCTTCCACCTCCACCAGGTGGTGGCCCTCTCCATCTGCCTCTGCCTCTGCCTCTGCCTTTGGTGGTCTACTTCCATTTCCTTCATGTTTGTTGTTGTTCATCACGGTGTTGAAGGCTCTCATCATGACATTGACAACTCCAATCAAGTCTTCAACTTTAGACTCGAGTCCTACTAACCTCTCTTCACCTATATATAATATACGGAGTATTATACGTACAAATATAAGAACATGCTACAATATTTTTATATTTTTTTTGTATTTGCAGGGTTGGACTAATAATCGCTTGTAGAGGTATATTGAAAGAAGGAAGAAAAAATTTGCCGGTTTCACACTTAATTTATTTGTCAAAGATGATGGATGTAGTATTAATTTGTGATCATTCCTATTTCTAATTTTTCCAACAAGTTAACACCAAAGTTAACGGTGTTAGTGACCAAGTCCTTAACTGGAAACTTAAATTGTTCAAGTCCTTAACTGGAAATAAAAGAAGTATAAGTCCCAATCTTATGGTTAACTCGTCATTTATTAGTATAGTTGGTCAAGTAGGTCGGTGTATTCAAACATGATGGGCACCACTATAGGAATCGGGCTTACGTGGTTGATTGATCAAGTACGTAGCTGTCGACGAGCAATAACACAGTCTAGAGAATGCAAACAGAGAAGAGAAGGGTCAGACACTCGCTTACCAAATATGAAGACCGGAGGTCTCTATTTATACCTACGCAAATGAGAAGATGGGCAACGGTAGGGCACTGCAAAAAAAAAACGCACCTTAGAATAAGCGAAGCACCTGCTACGACTTCTCAGCGCAACAGGGACCGCGTTCTCTTTTGGTGAGGTTTCTTCTGACACAAGAATTCGCGTAGACGCGGATTCCGAGAAAGGGATAAGTTTTTATTATTTTATTATAGAGTCTGGATACGTGTGTCGAGCTCAATTCTAATAAAATATCTTGTTATGATTTCAAGAATATTCTGACTCTAAACGAGACGGGATCTCAAAATGGAGATAGTTTCTGGCCCAGACTCCGAATTGACACTACTTAATGTCAAAACGACGTATTGGCACATAGATTAAAACTAAGGGGTAGACACAAATTTTTGAGTTACCGTTTATTTACCGATTTATGAAATGTCATAAAATCGCCTAAGCATGCGGTCCAATCATCATTGAGTGGCTTTTGGGAGGTGCTAAACCGAGGTACCTACAAGTTGTCATCAAGCATAGTTCGAAACTATTCCAATCTAACAACATTGCCTGAGAACTTATCTATTAAGACTGCGTTTATAGAGTCGACGTTGTCATTGATAAGGGTCAATATAGTAGCGATTGTGAAGATGTTTGGATCAAAACTATTCAGCTCCGGGAGAGTGTCCGTAATTAGATCAGTTATAGGATTCTCGCCTCTTCCTAAATTCTTAACGATTTTACGTAGAAGTTGTCCCATGCCAATCTCTTCATTCTGCAGCTTTACATTCCCTAGCCGAAGGAGGAATTGTGAGAATTTAAGGTCTTCTTTCGCACGTATGTTCTCTGTCAGGCGTCAACCTAAACTTAAGAAGTGTGGTCGTAACACCGACCTTTCTAGGCAAGCCTTCATGGCCTCTCTCTATGTTTTTCGTTGAAGGACAGGCAAAACCTGGTGGAATTTTTCCTAAAAATCTATTAGCTTTCCACCAAACAACGCATTTAGGTTGCACAAGTCTAGCAAAAGCATCTCAAGTGATTCCACTTTTTCTTCTTTGGCAACTGAAGCCTTATCTCATATAATTAGGCTTGTCTCCCTAATAAGGCTACAAGGCACCCTTACTTTGGAGCATCGCAAGTTATTGAAGCATTTGTGTCAACTGAGATTTTAAATCTATAGTACGTAGTCCTCCTATATAGTATGTTAGATGCAGCGACTTTGGACATCGCGGTAGGTTACACTGTTTTCTGCATCATACGAACCTCCGCATAGAGCACATTATACAAAAAAGTTTCCCTTATACAACGAGGACCATCAATGAAGAAAGCCGCTAATTCTCCTTGTCTTAAATGGTAAATGATTGTATCGAAGGCTTCTTGTTGGGCTGGATTCTTGTGGAAATAGGATATCTAGTGCGTCGGAAATGTCTCTAGCCTAGCGGAGCTCATCGTCTTAGGATTCAATGAGGTTTTCTATGTCATATGATTCAAGTGTTTTTCCCATGGCCTCCAAGAACTGTTCTAATTCTCGCGTTATAAATTCATTGATCTTTGACGGTAATTCTGGGTAAATGTGCCGAAAGTCTTCAGAGAGGTGTGGGTAATATTTAACCCAAGTTGCCACTGGGATACGAGACTGGTAGAAAATAAAAACAATAGCAAATAATCTCCGCTGATGGCATTTGGGCCTCACACGCCTCATCCAAACAAAAACCAACAACATCGTCAATAGAAAAAACCTTCACCCTTAGCCGATGCTACAAATGTCTTTTCACCTTTTTTTTTTTTATAGAAACGCCCCCTCTATAGTATTCTGATTCCTCGTACAAGTACTTTTATTTGAGCCATCGGTTGTTCAGTCGCGCCTTTTCATTTGAGAGTTTTGCCCAGTTATTCATAAGGACGCATTTGTAGTGTTTACCTGTTAGGCAAGTGGATCGGTAGTGGCATAATGTGTGGGTGCATCTAATATAGATTGAAGCCGAAAATCTGTCACAAAGCTTTGCATGGTGAAACCATCTACGTGCCTGGTATTGCTGAATTTCATCAACCACTCATGCGCCATTGTTGTTAACAACGTTGAATGTGATCTTATCGTGGCCTTTGTAAACATATTTATATAAGTACAACCTTGAATTGTTCAACATACCTCAACATTTAAGTGGCAGTCGAGTAAAGACTAGTATGGGTTGTATGGTTATAACTCACTTGTTGTTTCCCCGGACCTTCACCTTCTAGACATAGGGTACCCATCAGCGTGATTAGTCGTTTCATTTGTAAACTGTTTGGGATACCCAAATTTGCAATGACCCATAGTCTTACGGTGGTTCATACATGGACATTGAGAAAACGGTCTATGCCTTAATGGCACTGTCATTTCGCCTTCTATTTAATCATTACTAAGCGTGTTGTGTTTTCGGTCGTCAGAGTTCATTTTGTCTTCTCGTATTGTGTTATCGGGTTCTTTAGGTCTATTTGCCCAAAGAAAACTGTCTGCCCCTTGGTGACACTGTCATTTTACCTTCTATTTTCGGCAATTGTTCTCTAAGTAGTTGGCATTAGACATTGTGTTTTCAAGAAACTTCGCCAGTTGTGTAATAATAAATACCGTTCCGCAAGTTCTAAATATAAGCTGGACAATGCCCATTTCTGTTAATATAATTCCGATTTACTTATGCTTAGCATTTCGACAAATTGGAGCACCGCGCCCGATATGGCGAGGTGCAACTAGTGTATACAAAATGGAAAGAGTATATTATTAGTAGAACCTTAGGAACCTAAAAATATGAAAAAACAAACATGGACATGAGGAAAATCAGCAAACAATCCATATTGATAACTCGTAAATCGCATAAATTCTCATTTAGAAGATTGTAAATTATTCCCCTACATCCAGAAAAAGAAAAATCAAATTTTGGAACCCTTTTGATCTTTTTCACAATATAAAAAGAAAAATGTGAGGATCGCCTGCATGAATGAGTAGAGACCTGCCTACTTGGGAACCTTCCCTAGTAACGGTAAAATCCCAGAGAAGATATTAAAATACATCAATTAGATAAAAACAAAACGAGCTTAACAGAAGGTGCAACCTAAATAAGAGCTGCTACGCCTTGCTGCTGCATCTCTCTTAGCCTCCACATCGAGTAAATTGCGTCTTCTTTAACGTCTTCTGGATCCATTTGTTGCATGGCCCAACCATAATATACAGTTTGGATAGTGTCCTGCCCAAACATCACCAACAAAACAAAATCTCACATCATCTTCACAAATTCTTCTCATTTTCATGCAATCTTCATCCAACAACCAAGCCGTATTATCAAAATGATTTCAGGTCGGGTGAAACTAGGACTAGAGAGTTGAACGGGCGAAAATCTTATTGAGGGGACAACAGAGACAAAAGTTTGAAGGATAATTATGAAATTATATTATGTATTAGAAGAAAGGGACTTGTTGAACCTCGAATTCCAGTGACCATACCAAAATTTTGTGCACGGCATTTTTCTTATTCACGGGAGAATACTCAGTATAATATCAGATTATGTTTGGATGAAAAATGCAAAAGACGAGGACGTTGGAGATAAGAGGATTCATTTGGTAACTCTTAGTTGTATGTTTTTAATGATCTACATTACTGGAACAGAAGGGATTGGGGATGGGAATACAAAATTAACTACACCACCATTACAAACAACAAGCCCCAAGTCCAAATTTGGAGTCCACTATCATGAATGAAGTACTATAGAAAATCATAATAACAGAAGGTGGATAAAAAACGAAGACGAATATATAACCAACATTTTGATTCCTGCTATTTAACTTAGATCTCCTCGTTTATCTTACTGCATTGGCATAATGGAGGCTATTTTTTGCAGGATTAGCTGATTAGAGCTAGTCATGTATCCCAGGTAGAAAAACGAGGTTAAAGATTTGGCACTAAAAGATTAATTTGGCATTAAAAGATTAATTTGGCATTAGCTGATTAGAGCTCGTCAAATTGGGTCTAACAAGAGCAGGAAAAATCAGAAAAAGAGAATATTTACCTTGCTACCCTCCATTATTGAGCCTTGACGATCACGTATGCAATAAACTTGCTGGGTTTGGAACTGAGAGACAAGCAACATCAGTTAGGTATTAGAGATAATCACTAAGGGGGTGCATCTGTATTTTTAGTTCAACAAATGCGCTTAAGTATGAGTGCAACATTTCCATACACACATGTTTGCCAATATTTATTTCTAAAAAAAGATAAAAGGCATTAGAAAGTAGTCCCAAAAATATCGGTAAATAAACAATAATATTTTGAATAGGGTTCGCGCAACCAAAATTTCTGCGTTTTTAAAGGGGTTGTCATGTAAGGGAATTAAATACTCGCAACATCTACGAATTCTGCTACATAACGGGTGTTACATAACTTAACAGGATCTTATTATACCATGCTGCGGAGTAATATCAAGAATTTAAAAACTCTAGGATGCATACATCAAGAATTATTATGGGTGTGTTCCCCATCATTTTAGTCTCTCTCACATCCATCTCAGAAATATGCAAAATCTGCACAAAAAGAAAAAAATAAAATAGTTAGACCTAGGTAAGACTAGGAAAGATAGTATGCATTAAGAGAATTTTGTAGAAGTGAAGCGGTGACAAAGAATCAGAAGCTTAATTTTTAGTATGAGTAACAAAGTCACGAATAGAGGTGGCAATCGGGTCAGTCAGTTCGGGTTTGGCTTGGGTCAAGTCAGGTCGGGTTTGGCTTGGGTCGGGTTCGGGTCACATCAGGTTCGGGCCATGCCCTATCGGGTCGTTATCGGGTCAGGTATTTCCAAGTCAAATGATGTATCAAGTCGAGTCACTATCGGGTCAAGCGATTTTATCGCATTACATCAATTTTGACCATTAAAATTAGTTTTTCGACCATTATTTGGTTTAATTACTTCATTATTAAGTCAAAGGTATCAAACTAGACACTAAATTGCTTTCAATTTGCTCATTATTAAGCTTAATAATTGTCGGGTTATCAATTTAATCGGGTCGGATTAAAATCGGGTGAATTCGGGTTCTGGTCACTCCTTATCCGTTCGCCGTCGGGCCGTGTCGGTTTTCTCGGGTTTTATCGGGTCGGGTCAGACTTGCCAGCTCTAGTCACGAACACAAACACATACAGACAAACACACATGCACACGTCCTCTATGTTACTCTGACTTGGGTTGGGTATGAGTCGGACACGAGTACATATCCAATTGTCGGATTTGGTGTGACAAAAGTTTTGAGACACGGGGACCTGTCCGAAAATGAGGTACGGGTGTGGGGACACATCTTCGAAGCAAAAATACACTTCTAAATTTGAAATATTCCAAAAATTTTGAGTATAATGGAAAGACATTTGACAAATAAGACTTAAAAATCATTAAATATAATATTAGATGCCTTATAAATTTCTCTTTTGCTTTTGTGGTGTGAGCCTTACTAGTTCAGCTCTTCTCGGTCACACTAACAAGTGTCGTACCATGAATCCATACCCATATCGATCTCGTGTCGTGTCTACATGGGTATGGTTCCAAATCAATTTGGAGGATCTTTGATGATCTCAATCCTTATTTCCCAACTCTTTCCCAAACACCCAATCCAAGCATCTATATTTCACAATGAAAAAACTGGACATTTTTTAACCTTACAATTAAAAGTCCCCGGGCCGTATTGCCGTAAGTCCGTAACCATATTTTCAATTCACGATAGACAAATTGCAAAATCAAGTCATGGTATGTCCAATACTTCGATATCTCAACACCCATATCCCAAACCAAGTAACATCGCAACTTACTCAAGTGAGCAGTAACACTTAAAATTGATATAATAGTGCAGCTACACCTAACCTTGTTATCAAAGAAAATACCCTGTGTTTCAAAAACTTTGTGCTCTGCTTTACATCTCTCAACCACTTCAGTGCTACAATATTTAGCCAAGAGTTTAAAATCTCCCTGCGATAACAATTTTAGACACAAATTCAGTACTTCTTTAACACAAAGGAAATAATGGTCCAGAAATCACAAGAAAAATTATATATAGGTTTCCAAATTAACCTTGATATATGCATTTAAAACTGGCTTGATGACTTCTTGGACCTCCGCTACAAACTCTGGCAAGGAAAAGGTGCTGGCAGAACAAGAATGGTATGTTTTCAAAGCTATTACAAAAGACAAATTAAACAAACTTTGACCAGAGGCACAAAAAAACATACGGACAAAAAAACATACGGATCACGGCGACGTATTTCTTTAAATGAAAGAGCAGTATCATTTTCTCCAAATACTTTGTCATTTATACTGTCAAATGAGGTTAGAAAAGAATCAGTATTGTATTAGTGGTTGGAGAACTAACTCATCAATAGACGTAAATGAAACTGGAACAATCAAACATACTCCTGAATCTTATGTACAGCGGGACTATCACTGGTATCCCATCTTTCCTGCAAATCTTCTGCCAACTGACACATAATTTGAAGCATTTATAGAAGTTCAAATTAATGGGACACATTCAGCAACAAAAGTTGCATAAGGTAATGATTAGCTGAAAGTTAATTAGTTAAGTATAATACTGGTTTTGAATTGAAAAATGAATACTCTTTATAACTTAGCAGAATTTGTATATAAACTATTCATGTTAGGATAATTAGTCTCCAAGAACGACAGTCTTGTGGGTTATACATAAGATGATGGAGAGAGAATTCAGGCAATGTTCATCAACTCTATCTAACTGATAATATGTAAATTGAACTGATAGCATGACCTTACAATTTACAGTGTTTTCAAATTTACCCGAGGAATTGATCTTCCCTTGGGCATAGAGCTGGCAAAAGCTTACCCAATCCCGACTCGAACCGCGCAAAAACCGACCCTGTAGAACCCGAAAATTGGGTGAACCAAAACTGAACCAACCCGACGCTACACGGATAACCGATAGAACCCTCAATTGTTCCAATCCGAACCCGACCTTAGCCAACCCGAACTGACTCTTGACCCGATATTGACTAAACCCGATGGTAGCTTAATAATGGTCCAAATAAGACTAAATTGACATTCATCTTAATTGGTTTCACTTAAAAGTAAAATAGGTACACCTATAAATCGTTCTAACCTGAAATTATTGATCCAAAATGAAATACATAAGATAAAACATATGCTGATAATCTGACCAGATACTGACCCGACCCGAACCGAACCCAACTTGTCACCCCCTGAAGACCCGGCCCAAGAGTGGCCTGAAATGAATTATAACCAGCCTCGGCCTAATATTGACCCACACAATATGGCCAAACCCAAACTTTGAAATGACCCATAACTAACCTTAGTGACCCGATTGCCACCTCTACGGTTCACATGAGGTTTAGTTTGTGTATAAAAATTGGATTTAAAATTAACAGCAATAGTGAGCTCTCAAAAATCTGCCAATATCGCAATAGTCAATAGCCATAGCCGTATATAAGTCTAGCGAAAATAGGATTGCCCTATATTCCTATAAGCCCTAGACATTGCAAAACATTGAACCTCTTATCGAAAGGTCACATGTTCCAAGATTTTCTCAACTTGTAAAATCCAACACCTCCAAGGGTTAACCGGGAACACCTCATACTCCCTCCATTTTTCTATTTTCACCCCATTTAATTAAAATATACCTCACATATAATAGAGAAATGAGGTGAAAATAGAAAAATGGAGGGAGTATTAAATAATCCCTTGATTCCATTTACATTGTTCCCGTTTGATTTTACAGTAAGTCTCATGAGAGACCGTCTCCCACTAATTTAGTGGGAGACATAATAGGGAAAAAAGAAATTTGATGGGTCCCTCACCCCATCATGTGAGAGGTCTCTCAATAACGCTATTGAGAGACCGTCTCTCCGGAATTTTTGTGTTGATTTTATAGTCAACCTGGCCGATACTTCCTTATAATATACAAGGTTTACAAGTTTTAGAAAATGATACCTCCTTTGTTGCATTAATACCTTCCATATTAACTACTCCTATTAAACACATAATTTAAGAATTTTTACTAGAAATATTTTTTAATTTTTTCCGGCTCAAGGATGAATATAATATATCCGTCTTTAAGGTTTAACAAAAGAACAAAAAAACAAGTAGCAGTATCCTAACCATACTTTTGTATTCTTTTATTAATACGTTAGTGGAAGGTATATGAATCGTAGGGAGTAACAAGAAAATAGTTTTTTAGATAAATCATACGGGAAGAGTTTCAAATTACATTTTTACATATATTTAGAACATTTAATGGTCAAGTATTTGATTGACCACCAAAGTCAAATACAGACTATAAAAATGGGGTGGAGGTAACAACATAGGTCAAAAGGATATAAAAGGTACCTCTTGGCTCTTTGTCACGACAGGTTCACTCATCTATGTTTGTAAAGGAACTTGCCACTTGGAAAAAGGAGAAAATCAAAAGGATAATTATATTTAAAAGGTACCTCTTGGCTCTTTGTCACGACAGGTTCACTCATCTTAGAAACGCGCTTGAACATCGGATGGCGTTGCATCTAAAAAAGATCATGAGATTTTGATCATGGTGAGAAGTGATGTAGAGATGGCAAGCCAATACAATTGAGCGTGACATAATTGCAAGCAAACTTCACCTTTTCTTTAAGTTCCTCCCACTTTTTGCTCCATGGGGACTGTTTCACGGGTACCACGACAACTTCAGTTCTATCGCTGGTTTCTCCTGTTTGCGAAGATGAAGTTGCGTGTTGCATTCGTTTCCTCTTATTTGGTTTTCCATTCAACTCATCCTTAACGATTTCATAACTCTTCTTGGCCAAGTCAGCGACTTTTGCTTCCTTTAATTTCTGGAAGGCCAATGATATCTTGGGTGAAGATGAAGTAAAAGTCGACCTGAATTTATTAAAAACGGTTTCTGCAGTGCTCCCGGGCTCGGGTTGTCGGTGTTCTTCGCCAGATGATGCCTTAGTCTCATCCTTAAAATTGGCACCATTGCCTTCAGAACTCTCCTGCTTCCCCAAACCTAGTGTCTCTTTGACCTAACAAATAGAAGAGCCTAACATGAGCATTGTACAACTAACTATCTCTGTACACGGCCACTTGAGAAATAACCAGACCTCTTCTTTTCCAGCTGAAATCTTCTGTTTCATGTTTTCTGAAACCTGTCGAAACCAGAACAAAGAGCATGTTAAACACATAAGAAACTCGCAGAAGGATATACTCCCACTTCAACAATAAAAATATTAAATGATATCCTAGAGTACTAGAAGTTGTTTGATTAGGCCTTCAAGAGAGAATCAAATGACAGGGGGCTATTATGTTAAAGCATATCAAGAACTAAAAAGTACAATGGCAACCTTCTTTAAAAAGAAGTGAGAAGGTTATATTAGAGGCTTGTTTGGTTATGGCATGTGGTTTTTGGTTTAGTTTGACCTGCCAGTTGTGAGCCATCTTGTTGTCTTTTTTTGCCTTATTTACAAGTCAAATCTACGGGTGGAGAATATTTGTTTGTGACTAACACAAACCTTACTACTTGCATTTGCATGAGGAACAAACCTTCTTTGCCGTTTGTTCAGCTTCTTTCCACACACCATCTACGTGTTTGTGCAGCTGCGCAGTCGTCTGCTTCATTCTGCATGAAACATTGAAACGTATACATATCAGGGTTCACATCAAAGCATTCACTAAGGGATATATATATATATATATATATATATATAGTGTCAAGTTCTCCTAAGTCCTTTATATCTTTTG
>LHUT01007056.1:0-11128 GCA_001412135.1 Silene latifolia subsp. alba | reverse complement strand
ACTTTAACATTAATCAATTTAAGAAGTTTTAAATGTGGATACACTAAGAAAATTAAACGAAGGACGGTTTTCTATATAATATTTTAATTTTTTGCTTAATTTTTTGTGAAACGGTTCGGTTAACCGGTTTTCTAAAAATGTGAACCTTAACCAAATATTTTCCATAATAAAGTTAACGATTCGGTTCAGAGAATTGCCTTGTCGAAACGGTTCGGTTAACCGAACCTTAAAAATTTTCGATTTTTCAGTTTGGTTATTGCAGTTCGGTTTATTCTGAACACCCTTAACTGGAAGGTTTTACATGCTAAAGAATCGAGTGAAATTGGGTCTCTTTCTAAGGTGGACAGTCATCGAGAAATCTCTGTTAGAGCGGATTGCTCCGCCAGCGGGTTAGATCACTTGAACATTGATGGAGCGTCGAAAGGCAATTCGGGCTTGTCAGGTGTGGGTGAACTCTTTAGAGATTCAACGGGTCAGTTAATAGGTGCTTATGCGGAAAAACTTGGGTTAGTGACGGTTACTCGAGCTAAAATTATGGCCTTGAGGAGGGGCTTGATAATTGCGTCGGAAAAACGTATTACTCGTTTGATTATTCAGACGGATTCAAAGGTTGTCCTGATCCGTACACTGATAGATGCTAAACTGTCCTTCCCTACGAACCATTCCCATATGGTACAAATTTGCCTAGCTTTTATCCGAGATAACCCATGGAAGGTTGGGTTGCATCACATTTATCGAGAAGCAAATTCATGCGCGGACTGGTTAGCGAACTAGGGGGTATCACAAGTTGAGCAATTGGTCACCTATGATTTGTCAAATGTTACCAGATCAGTTGTTCCGACTCATGGAGCAGGATGTTGGGGCGTCTCTTGGCCTCGTGTGGTTCCGTTTTATTCGGCTTAGCTTTAGTTTGTCGCTTATGTTTATTTTTATTTTTCTGTGTTGTTTATTTCTCTTTCTTAGTTTGGATGTTTGTATTCGTTTTTCCTCACAAAAAATAAAAAAAATGCATAATAAATAAAAAATATATAAATTAATGGGAGTTGTTGATTTTTTAGGAAATAAAAATTAATAAAAAATAAATAAAACTTACTACAAA
Source organism: Silene latifolia subsp. alba (assembly GCA_001412135.1). NCBI lineage: Eukaryota > Viridiplantae > Streptophyta > Magnoliopsida > Caryophyllales > Caryophyllaceae > Silene > Silene latifolia. The sequence goes on along the minus strand of LHUT01007056.1, from coordinate 10,029 downwards.
AAGAAAAAGGTAAGATAGTCAAATTTGTGTGAAAAAAAAAGGAAATTGGAGGAGTACTAAAATCGGAATATCGGCGTCTTAAGACTCTTCACTATATCAACTTTTTCTATTATCCCCAATTATCAATTTCTCAAAACCCTAGAAAATGTCGGGCGGCTTCTTCCGGGTAATTAATCTTCTTCTTGTATCCATGTTTTTCGCCTAATTCGATTCAATTCATCGTTAATTGAAACGGCTTTACTGCTAATTTCTGTAATTTTTGTTTTAATTTGAAGATCTATGTCGTAGATTAATCGTTCTTTTGAACGCGTTGGATTTGAAGTATTTGATTTGTTGTGTATCGAAAGATGATTTATCACATATTTACTGTAGTTTGATTCGATTTTGATCGGATATTTGCTAATTTTTAGGGTACGACGGCCGATCAAGATACTCGGTTTTCGAACAAGCAAGCTAAGCTGCTTAAATCGCAGAAATTTGCTCCTGAATTGGAGCACCTGGTGAGTTTTTTTCGAGCTGTAGTAAGTTGTGCGTTGAGGATATGTGATTGATTTGAGCTTTTTAAGCTTATTTAGTGTTTATGGAATGACATTAGGTTGATGTTTCAAAAGTCAAGATGGACGTTATTAAGCCGTGGATAGCGAAAAGAGTTACTGAATTTCTTGGCGGATTTGAAGATGAAGTGCTTATTAACTTCATCTATGGTCTTCTGGAAGGAAAGGTATAGTGATTTCTTCGGTTATATTGGGTTATATTGAGTTGGCAGCGACAAGATGTTTTTGAAAATCACATTCTTCGTTAGAGGCATATTTGCTTTTTCTCTTATTCTGATTCTGCCTTGTGGTTAGTTTGATGAAAACAGACGGTCTGTGGTTAGTTTTATGAAAACAGATAGTCTATCATTAATGCATTGTTGCGTTTTTAAATTGTTTGTTTTGCCCTGATTTATGGCAGGAAATTAACGGAAAAGCTGTTCAAATTCAACTTACGGGTTTCATGGAAAAAAATACGGGTAAATTTATGAAAGAACTATGGGCACTTCTGATCAGTGCTCAGAACAATGCCAGTGGCGTTCCGCAACAATTTCTTGATGCTAAAGAGGAGGAAACCAAGAAGAAAAAGGTTTGATCATTAAACTGACACCAATCTCATTCTCTTTTGCTTCTGAATCAATCAAAATACAAACAACTGTTTGATTCAACCACAAATTATACGTTTTTGCAGGCGGAATCTGATCGTATAACAGGTGAAATACAGAAAAGGAAAGAGAGGGAAACCGAAGAAGAGAAAAAGAGGAAAATGGTAACTTTTTTAATTTCATGCTAGAACTAGCCTCTTAAGAGTTAGGTTTTTGAGTTAACTTAAATTTGTGTTTCTCGTGGCCATTCAGCTAGCTTCTGCAATTATTTGGGTTCATATCCTTTACCTCGAACTACTGTAGGATGGTGGGCTTGACAATAGCTCTTCTGAGGAATCAAATAGGAGGCGGGAACGAGGTTCAGATTCTCACGATGGAGACCATAATGGAGTTGATGTTCGAAATGGATTTAGAGGAAGAAACAGGTTAGGCAATTTTAAGATCATTGGTCGCTGATATGTTCCGTTTTCACCATAATAATTTATCTGTGATTCTATGATGCTCTTTTCTATCCTATCCTTACATTAAAGGACTTTAGGGTTTCCAACTCAAGTAGATATTGCATTCTAGAAAGGTTGTTTGGATCAAGATTTTTACTCGCTTCGTCTAGTGTAGCATAATTATAATGCTAGGACCATTTTCTCTTTCAGCCACGGATCATTCTAATAAAAAATTTCGTTGTTCCCATGCACATAGAGCTTATTATGTTGATTGCTCTTGAAACAACGAGGCTGTAGCCTTATTCTGGTGTTTGTGTATGAATAAAGATTGCATATAGTATTTGTGTTATTAAGGTCGTTGCAATTAGTACTCGAGCTTCTCAGATACTCTTTGCCATCGTACACAATGGTGTAGGTTCCACACCAACACTTTGATGATAGAATTACTGATGTAGATACTCTCGTACAGGTCTCCCAGGTTGCCGTATCCATCTGATCGACCCCCTTCACCGCATCGGTAAAAAATTATGTTGTGATTCTGCAATCACATTATGTGTATTTTTTGTTACGTTATTGATAACAATTTCATTGAAGACTCCTGCATAACTTAGTTTAGGTACTCTTTTGCAGTGGTCGGCGTTCTCTGTCAGTTAGCAAGTCATTTTCAAATTCTAGAAGTTACTCAAAGTATGTGATCTTAAACTTACTAGTCTTATTTTACTATTGACTGTAGATAAATGATATAGCCCCAAACTGTGGACATGGTTGGTTATTGTCATATGTTGTTCTTTAACATAGTGATTAGAGGAAGCCGTCATAACAGTGAACATTGAACATTATGGTTGTTGAACACTGAACATTATGGTTGTTTTTTTCGCACTGAAATATAGAGCCAAAATTTGTGCAAAATTAAATTAGATTTTCATATATAAACTAACTAGGAACTGAGATGAAATGTCTTTAGTTACTGTCATTTTTTTCTCTCTTTTATATAACCACATATGCAGTGGTGAATTCTTGGATCCCGACAATAGGTGTTTGAGTTTACACACCAAATTTCTTGACACAAAAAGATTCATTTCACTATTAGTGATACTAATAGTATGCATCTTTTTTATCTTCTCAGCAGACTGATCTCAATTTAATTGTATTTCAGAGAACGAAGTATATCAAAAAGTATCTCTCCAAGGCCACGAAAGTATTCGGTTTCTCCAGAAACTGTGCATCGAACTCCTCCAAAGTCTGTTTCTCCCAGGAAACCTCGGGGGTCTACTTCTCCAAGGCGTAGACCTCATTCTGGAAGATCTCCATCGCCAACGAGGCGCAGATTTCACTCTCCACTACGCCGGAGGTCTCCTTCTCCTTTTAGACGTCGGTCACGGTCACCTTTGCGCCGTCGTTCTCCTCCTCGACGTCGCCGTTCTCCCTCTCCATGGCGGAGACGATCACCTTCTCCTAGACGACGCAGGTCTCCTCCTCCTATTCGTCAGCGGAGACGAAGGTCTACATCAAGTCCTAGATCTCGGACTCCAGTTAAGCGCAGATCTCCATATGGCGGCGGACGTCGGTACCAGTCACCTGTTAGGAGAAGGTCTCCATACCCAGGTCGTCGTGTGTCCCCATCTCCAGATAGATCTCCATTGCCAAGGAGGCATAGGTCTCCATCTCCTAGGAGGCATAGGTCTCCATCTCCTAGGAGGCGTAGGTCTCCGTCTCCTGTGCGTCGTAGATCGCCGTATGCAGTACAAAGACGGTCACCTGTTCGAGTTCGTAGAAGGTCGCCTACTCAATCGCCAAGCAGGTCAGTCTCACCTGCTAACCGCAGCTCTGCATCACCTGATAGAGACAGTTCTGCTTCGCCAATTAAGATGAAATCACCTGGAGAAAGAGCTAGGTAACTATAACTGTACATTATGTTTTTTTGTCACGCTTTTTTTCATCCTCCATTCCTGTCCTTAAAGATTGTTGGTTTTAAACATGAGTATTAATTAAGCATTGTGGCTAGTTTCAATAGTCTGACAATTTTCTTTCCCTAATATTTTTTTGAATGCGAATGTGTGGCCTTGCAGATTGAATGATCGTGATCGTGCTGAGCCTTTACTGGTGACCCGTAGACAATCAATGGCAATGTCTCCCCAAAGAGACCATTCCGATATTAGTCGTTCACGCCGGAAAGTACCATCAGTATCACCCTCACCATCACTAGAGAAGTCCCCAACATACATGGAGTCTCCTAAACAAAAGACCAGAAGCTCTGGTGATAATAGAAGGTTTTTGTTCTTTTTTGCACGGAGTTTTAGTATAAAAATGATATGTTTTGAAGATTGCGTACCTTATTTTTTGTGTATAATGTCAAAAGAAAATGTTGTGTTGCCTTTCCTTAGGTTAGCTAGTCCTCTCCGTGAAGTGAAGGGTCAAAGAGTTCGTCGCAGCAGTCCACAGAATAAGGATGAGGAGTCTCAACATTCCAGGTTTGCTCTGCAAATACAATTCTACATTTAGCTTTTTTTTTCTCCTCTCATTTTTTAACATAATATGAAATCTCCTTTTCAAAATCAAATATATGAAACCTCATATTCAAAAAGGCCGTTGGTTGTAACTTATTTACTGTATCATTATCATAACCTTGGAATTCAATGATATAGGAAGGGAGAACAGAGTGAGCACAAGTCAACAGAAAGAGGATCTGATTGGCCCTACAGAGGCAAGAAACAGGAGCCTTATGATAAGCCTGCTGGCCGCGTCCGTGATATTACTGACTTAGGACAAAAAGATGCTAAGACGACCAGGTATTGTTTCTGTAATGTGATGTTTGTTTTATTTCAATTTTAAATTATCATGCTTTTTGGAAGATGTTTCCATCCCTCATCAGGAAGGGCTTGATTGACAGTTTGGAAGTTACGCCTGAAGAAGCCAATGGTGCAAAAAGGTCACCACGTAAAGATTCTGTATCAAGGGCAAAGGATGTTACATCACACCCTGATAATGCTACGAAGTCAGATGAAAAGATAGGTTCCCTTTCGAAAGATACTGGTGATACCAGCAGGCCAGATGCCTTGGTGAATCCACGCAAAAAACGGAGAAGCCCTAGTGTCTCTTCTGATTCTGAATCCGAATTAAGTGAAAATCACAAACTGGAAGTTACTGGAAAGCGGAAGCATAAAAGGCCAAGTAAACGGGAAGCGGTCTCAGATGATACTAGTTCAGAGTCTGAGGTTGAGGATAGGAAAGAAGCTAAGAGGAGAAAGAAGGAAGAAAAGAAGTCACGCAAAGAGGAGCGCCGTCGCCGTCGTGATGAGCGGCGTCGGAGGAGGGAAGAAAAGCGTGCTAGCAGACGGAAACAGAAGTCAAAGGATGCTGATGCTTTGTCTCCTGACTTGAAGAAACATGAGAAGGTTGACAAAGCTTCAAATGGTGAACGTGTGCCAGCTAAGTATTCAAGTGAGGAAGAGACTGAATCACAAAAGAAGAAACTTGAGATTGAGCTTCGTGAAAAGGCCCTTGAATCACTTAGAGCAAAGAAGGGCATCCGCCATTAACTCTTTTGCTCTTTCCGGACATCTTATTTTTTTTTTTGTCGCTTTTGCTTTGCCAAACATTTCTAGCTTCTGTTTTCGGTGACGTGTACTTTATTTTGAAAATGCTATAATGTAGTTGATATATCCTTAATGTACTCTCTGTTTTGCTGCTGGCAGTTGAAATGGATAGTTGACGATTTCGTGAGATAACCTATTGACTGCAACTATATGCAGGAGTTGCTGCTGTATAATCTGGTAATAACTGTTTCCAATTGCTGGGTTGTTTTCTTCTGTCTGTAGAATGTCTGCAGAGCATCATTCATACAGCTTATTGCACATTAAATCTTATTTGTGTGCCAATTCGGTAGTTTTGTGGTGATGCCAGTTAAATATTATATGCTCTAAAGTTAAATTTATTTCAATCTGATGATAACCGCTGTCTTGAAAGGAAGTATGCCAAAATAATATTGTTATGTTTGGTACTAAGTGCGCTTTCTGGTTAATTGATAGATCAGATTTTTCCAAGTAGATGTGGTTGAGAACCAGAGCTGGCCTACTTTCTGAGCGACAATCAGGTGAAGTATTTCAGTCCTCCGATATAGCCTTTTTGGAGATGTCGAGTGTCTACCTTTAGGGCTTTAGGCGATCAATACATTCATATTTCATGCTCTATTCTCCGTGCTTATTTTTGTATTATTCGCAGCTTGAGAGGTGTTCTTGGACTTATTTGGACTTATTTCGTTGTTATGCATGGTGCTACTTTTTGGATACCTCCTCAAATTGGGTAATATTTTCTTACATTTTGGATGATCATGTTAAATGTATGTTATGTCTCCTCAAATTGGGTAATATTTTCCTACATTTGAGATGATCATGTTAAATGTATGTATGCCTGCTATACGATGGTAGTATGTTAAGTTTATCTTTTCTATTGCTCCCATCCAGTGAAAAAATTCCGAGTTAATTATTGAACACTGTACGGTGGAGTAGGAATTTGACTTGTGCTTTAGATTCTTATACTGTGTTTCACGATTGCATGACACGAGATTCAGTTGGCACTCGAGCAATCCTCTAACCAAAATCATGTTCAAACTATGAAGTGCTTAGTGTTTGAACCCAGTAGAGTCCGTCCTATGAATGTTAAGGATTAAACCGAACTGAACCTAACATGGGAGTATGGAAGAATGCAACATTGCTCTGTAGCTTTTCTCATCTTGTTTCTCTTTTGTTTTCGTCCCAAATGGTGTATTTCGAGCATAGAATATACTCCTCTGTCCCGGTCATTTGTTGTGCTTTTCCATTTTAGGGTGTCCTAGCCAATTGTTGTCCTTTCTATTTTAAGAATGAACGTAATTTGCCCATTCACACTCAATTTGTTCCACTGGTCATTTAGTTATTGACCCTCTCCTTTTTCCTTGGTTTTTGTGCCAAAACCAAAGGACAACAATTGACCGGGACGGAGCGAGTATATACATTCTTGAAAAGATAAATCAGTAATGTATCATGTATGCTTTTACATTTCCAAAAGCAAAGTTGTTTCTGTCCTCTGTGTCGTCTTTCGTTCTCTAGTTATGTTAGCTGTAGCCTGTAGGATAATTATGTTAGCACAATTCCGACCTTGCAGTGTTTTTAAGTTCCCACTTNNTCTTTCGTGATTCTTTGTGGACAAGACCTGATGCTCATTTAGTAAGAGAAAAATGTTACCAGTGATTGACATTTGTTAACAGACATTGGTAGTACACGTCGACTCAAAGTTGGTGATAGTTGCTAGACTAGTAATCTGTCTGTCATCCTTTGTCACTTGTACAGTGCGGCTGCATTTGTAGTACACGGCGACTTATGTTGCAAGTTATAAGATACTGGTTTTAGACATTGGTCACCTTAGTCTGTCTTTTAGGTTGTCGATTAGTTGTAGAACGCTGACATTCTGTTGCTGAATTGTCCTTAGGCGATCTGGATCATCGTCGTAACCTTGTTACTTTTATTGTTCTGTTGACTGAATCAGAAAGTGTGTTCAGGTTACACCCCCCTCCCTTTTTGCTCGTTGCTTGGCGGTAGTCATGCAAGCGGAGGAGGGTAATGCCCTCGGGTTTTGTCTAGGCTTGGTTTGGATGCTATTATTCCTGTCGAATTAGTTTTGCCCACTCATCGTACTCTAGTGAATCAAGTGACGTGTACTACGTATAATTTATCTACTAGTTTTGTCCCTAGACGGCTGTACAGTAGCTCTCCTAAAAACCTGCATTACCGATGTCCTTAATAATAATAATGCAGCAATCTATTTATACTATTAGTTGTTATATCTGCGATCTTGCTTCGTTGTAGAGGCTGAACTTGGCAGCAGTAATTCATATATACTGCTATTGATTTCGTGCAGTACCCGTTATTATATGCTTGGTAATAATGCTAATGGAAAGATGTCTTGTGTTACTTATGTGGGACAAAAATAAAATCAGTTTTATTTTCTAAAGCTTAAATCGAGTGGCATAAGATATTTTGAAGCGGCAAGAGTTGCTATTGTGAATCGACTTAAGACGGTAAGACCGATACCAACATAGAAGCTAGACTTGCTTCGTGCTCTGCATATGCACAAATAAAACGCCATCTCTTTTTTTTTTTTTCAAACATAAAACCTTAATTAATAGCTGATCAGTGCTGAAAATTTCGACCCAATGTCCAGAGATTATAAGCATTAGTCCTACCATGTGCATAAAAATGGCAAAACAAACCCGTTTGATGGTAATTTTTGCGTTCATATACGTCACAAATCACAATTGAATTGACTTATGAAACCTAGAATACGATTATTGTTTGTTTACCTTTGACTAAAATGTTTTTCATAAAGAAATAGTAAACAAATGTTATGAAGATTTTCACAAAGAACCTTGAGGTAAACTCTCGAGTAGACCTTGCAAGCAGATCAGGTTGTGTCGTGTTTGTGTTCGTGTCACATGTAAATGGGTTACGAACCCTTCAACCTAAACCCGACACAATTAAATCTCGTGTTGTGTTTGTGTCGATCCACTTACATAAATGGGTCATCAAGCCTCAACCCTAACCCGCTAATTTCGTTTCGGGTTCGTGTTATGTTTTCGTCATTTCGTGCCATGTCAATATTGGGAAAGTTAATGTGATTGAGGAATAAGAAAAATCAGAATTATTTTAGTACATGGGTCATTCGTGTCGTCGGGTTCGTGTTTAGAGTGCCCAACTCAATTAAATCTCGTGTCGTGTTTGTGTCGACCCACACTCCCACATACATAAATGGGTTATCAAATCTCAACCCAAACTCGTTAATTTCGTGTCAGATTCATATCATATTTTCGTATCGTGTCGTTATTAGCCAGCTCTACTCCCAAGTTGAACTTGGAAACGGCTTACAGGAAATGTCCCATGTTATTATTAGTAGGCCGGTCAAAACCCATGTCAAACTAAGTGAGCCGGGCCATAGCCCACATAAAAATGGCTCACAGGCCCATATTTTATATTAGTGAGCCGGGTCATATAACCCACCTCAAATAAACCGTAGAAAATAATTTATTTTGATAACATAGTATTTTATTTTGATAACTTATATATTTAAATATGTCAGTATTTATCATAAAATATCGGATAATCAAAATAAAACCGAAATATGAATATAATTAAAGGTAAACTTTGAGCTTTTTTTTTTCTTTTCTTTTGGGTCAGTTCTATGCTACAGGACGGTCCTATAGTAGAGTTACTGAAATTTATATTAGTGGGCTGGGTCATAACCCACATCAAAATTGCTAACAGGCCCATATATTATATTAGTGGGCCGGGTCACAGCCCACATAAAAAAAACCCGTAGAAATATGTGATCCAGAGACATGGTGGTCGTTTTTTCTGTTATGGATATTGTTTTCGTGGCTAATCTTAACTGGCTAGATCTTCTACCTCACCCAATCTTTAGATAACCAAATAATCTTCTTCCCCATTGATGTCTAGTTTAACTTCCATGATCTGAATCGAAACGTCGAAAAATCGACAAAACCCATCAAAATTCACATACCTTAAGCCTTCAGTATCAGTATCAGTCAGTATGGCTGCAAGTGTATCATCATCCAACTCATTTCTTCTAACCACAACCTACCGTTCCAAATTACGCAATTCTAAGAACCCGAGACAACTAACTGTCTTCGCTAAGAAGACACCGACTTCGTCGGAGACTGAAACGCGGACTAACCCGTTTCAGTTCGACTGGGGAAAGATTTCTGATGTTAAGTCATTGATTCCAGCTGTTAGGACTCCTCCTGCATTAGGTGGTCCTGGTCGACAGAAAGACTCGGGGACCGTGTTTGTTGCTGGCGCGACTGGGTTGGCTGGTGTGCACATTGCGCAGATGCTGTTGCGCGAGGGGTATAAGGTACGAGCTGGGGTTCCTGATCTTGGTGCTGCTCAAGAGTTGGCTCGGTTTGCCCTCGATTATAAGGTCTGTTTTTGCTACATTCATTCAATTTATTCTGTATGCGAATGCACGGTTTTTTAGATAGAAATATTAAAGAAAATAACAATTATACAACTGTTATTTAACTCAATTTTAAATGTAATTGTGAAATTTATTATTATTAATGTTTTGTATTAATCGGTGGAAAGGGGAAAATTCCGTATGAAAGCTCAATTACAATATGATATGATAATAGCCCAATTACAGATATGATATAATGAACGCCCAATTATAGCCAAGTTCATTTAGGCGGGAAAATTTGGGAGATTTCTTATTCTTTGTGTTTAGTACAAGGGGGATTAAGAGCATGTACTATAGAGAGGAGCTTTTGATCCTCTTAATTTTCTTCTCCCCTTCTATTTTCTTGACACCTCATTCACTTTTTAACCACCTCATTTTCCACTATCTTCATCCTCTTCCTCTATATTTTTCCACAATAAAGAGGAAAGCTTCCTCTTCCTCTTA
>LHUT01007055.1:0-11129 GCA_001412135.1 Silene latifolia subsp. alba | reverse complement strand
ATGTAACATATGCGAAATCAATTACTTCAAATAAGAAACCAAAACAATGTTATAAATTTAAGAATTTACGAAAAATTTTATATATACAATCCACATATAATTAAGTGTCCCATATTAATAAAAGAGGGAAGGAGTTACCACTTTATAAGGCAAGATGCTACTCCTCTATTTTTAATTGATTTTACAGTGAAACCTCGTTGTCTTATGAAGCGGACACCATTTTGACGCGACCTGAACCCATCATGATTTAATAAACATCTAACAACAAATAGGTTCTCTTTGATTAAGCAAGGTCTAATTAGCACAGTTTTATATTTAAAAGAAAAATAGATCAACTTTATAATAGTCAAAATATAAGATTTTGTTCTAAAAGTATATATCCTAAGTTCAAAATGGAATAAATGTGATATTTGGCCATTTGCCCATTTACAATGAAATGGCACATGATAAAAGTTACCATAACAATAAATTTATCTGTAACATTAGCTACAACGTTTTATCAAAACATGATAAACTTTTTAGTAAAAAAAAATGGCACATTCTTCTCCGACATAAGGTTAAGACGAAAATAACTTGTGTTAGATGAAAAATTGTGACAAATATGGGGTAGATAAGAGAAGCTTGTAATAGAGACCGTCGCAAGCTTGTAACGGATCAAATAATACTTATATGGGGTAGATAAAACAAAATCGAGTGCCTAAAAAATAACAAACTGTTTTATCTTATCCACCCACATGTAGTGATGTAGGTAATACTTAATTCGTCGCAAGCGATGATGTAAATAAAAACCAAGTACAACAAAAGCATATTTAAAATTAAGACCGTATTTAAGATAGCTACATGAAATTAAAGAATTGCTAAAATTTAAAAAAAATTACGTCTTCCTAGGGTTCTATGGGAGTTGAGTCCTAGGTCATCTACGCTTCTTCCTTCTTGTTCAAGGGCCTATCTACATCGTGTGTGTAGCTTGGGTTTTTAGGTACATTCTTTTGTGCTGAGTTTCTCGTTGTGTTTCGCTTAAGGAAAGTTTAGGGTTTCTGGTTTTGCGCGGGTTTTTTTCTAGGGTTTTTTCGCATATTAGGGTTTCTGTCTGGTTTGGTTTTTACGTGCTATAGTTGGGGTTTTCTTAACTATGGAGTGTGGGAGAAATAGCAAAGGCAAAGGGGTGTTGGGAGAGTGCTCAAACGGAGAGCGAGAGGTGTTTGTTTGGGAGGCTAACGAGGAGGAGGGTATTGAAGGGCAGGTGGAAAAGATACTTGTTGGCAAGATTTGGGCTACGAAGACGATAAATAGTAAAGCAGCCATTGATACGATGCTTCGTTTATGGAATCCAACAGGGAAGGTGATGGGTAATGTTCTCGATGCTAGGGAGAGAACTTTCATATTCAGATTTGAGGACGATAGGGATAAGGCTAGGGTTATTGAGGGCCAACCATGGCACTTTGACAAGTTTGTGTGGTGTTTCAATGAACCTAGTGGGGAGGGGAAGCTGTCTGAAACTATTCTTGATAGGCTACCTATTTGGGCTCGTATATACGATCTCCCAATTAAAGGTCCTACTAACGAAGCTAATTTGAAGAGATTGGGGGAGCAGCTGGGGACATACGTTGTGCGTGACGTACTTCCTTACCCGGAGCTGGAGAAGGCGGTTCGAATTCAGGTTCTCCATAATATACGAAAGCCACTGCAACCATCGGTGGAAGTTCGATTGGCAGATGGGAAGGTTAACACTTTCGATGTAAAGTACGAGAGACTACCGCTTTTCTGCTATGGGTGTGGTGTTTTGGGTCATGGTCTCAAAGATTGTGTTAATGGACCGCATGACGAGGATAATTTGATTTATGGGGAAAAATTGCGTGCTTCGCCGTGGAAGGGTGGAAAGGCGGGTGTTGCTAAGGGGCGTAAGACTAGCAGGGATTTGAGACCGGAGTTTGACGAGGAGTACCGTCGGTGCGAAGAAGAGATGATTGCGAAGCTGAAACGTATTGCTTTATCTAGCAAGGTCAAGTTTCAGAAGGGCGAGGGAGGTGTGGAGTTGCAGAGTGTGCTGGAGGGGAGTTCGCAGGAGGGGCAGAGGGATGGTGGCGTAGGCAGCATGGGGTCTCTGCAATGGGAAGGTGGTGGACATATTGGAAGGCAGGAGGTGGATGTTATGAATGTTGGGGTTAGGGGTGATGATATGGTGGAGGTTGTGGAGAATAGCAGGAAGTCTAAAGAGAAGCCTGGTGAGATTGTGTCCGAGAAGGTTGATAGGGAGACTGATAGGGTGGAGCTGTTAGCGTTAGGGAAAGTTGATGGGAGGAAATGGCAGCGGACTGGGCGTGTGGAACATGGGGGAGTTTTGGTTTCGTCTGAGTTAGCAGCTGATAGGATATTAAACGTAAACCATAAACGGATGAGGGCTAATGATGATGAAGAGGTTAATATTGGTTCGAAGAAAATTGCTGGTCACAGGGATGTGTATATATCTGAGGCGGAGGTTGACCCGAGTCAACCCCGCGGGGCCCAATGAATCTCTTGAGTCTCAACTGCAGGGGGCTGGGCAATCCCTCTGCGGTTGGTGGGCTCCGGAATCTTGTCCGGAGGGAGGCCCCAGCTTTGGTCTTTCTGTGTGAGACGAAGCTGAGTAGTGAGGAGATGAAGTCGTTTTTTTACGTTTTGAGGATTATGTTGGTATGGCGGTGGATAGTGTGGGGAGGTCTGGGGGCCTGGCTTTTATGTGGCGGAGGGATGTTCATGTTGTGTTTCGGTCTGCTTCTGTTCATTTCATGGATTTTGATATCCGGATAGATGATATTGGTTGGAGATGTACGGGGTTTTATGGGTGGCCGGCAGTTCAAGATCGTTACTTATCTTGGGAGTTACTCCAGTCCCTAGCAGCTGAGTCACGGACTCCGTGGTTGTGTGTGAGGGATTTTAATGACATACTTTATGCTCATGAGATGAAGGGGGGCAATAGGGCACAACGACAAATGAACAATTTTAGAGAGGCTGTGGATGTGTGTGAACTAAGTGACTTGGGTTTTGAGGGGTATGAATTTACTTTTGACAATGGACAAGCTGGGGTAGATAATAGGCAATGTCGGTTGGATCGTGCGTTTAGTACTGAGGGTTGGCGGGAACTTTTCCCGTATGCGAAAGTGGTTAATATGAATCGTGAGTGGTCGGATCACTCGCCTGTTAAGGTGGTACTGGATAGCCGTGAGAGGCTTGGCGGGCAACGGGTGCGTAATTTCCGTTTTGAACAAATATGGGTGGGGGAGGAAGGGTGTGAGGATACTATTAAGAAAATGTGGGAGGAAGAGGATTGGAATGTCGTGGAAACTATTGCTAGGTGTGCGCGTGAGTTGCAGAAGTGGAAGGGGGTGAGTATCGGTAAGATAATGAGAGATTTGAGTCGAAAGAGGAGACGGTTGGAGTGGTTGAATAACAGCGAGAGAACCGTGGAGAACGTGCGAGAAAGGAAGGCTGTCATTAAAAGCATTAATTGTCTATTGCAGCAGGAGGAAGTCTTCTGGAGACAGAGGTCGAGGGCTTTGTGGCTGAAGGAGGGTGATAGAAATACCAAGTACTTTCATAGAAAGGCGGGGCAGCGGAAGAAAAAGAATCGGATTGGCAGGATTATTGTCGAAGGGGAGCGAGTTGTGACTGGGGCAGAGGGGATAAAGGGTGCGGCTGTGGATTTCTTTAGTTCTCTGTTTACATCTTCGCAGCCGGGTGCTTTTGATGGGCTGCTAGGCGGAGTCACGGATAGGGTGACGATGGCGATGAATGAAAGTCTAAGGGCTGTGTATAAGGAAGAGGAGGTGTTCGAGGCGTTGCAGCAAATGCATCCCCTGAAAGCACCTGGACCTGACGGTATGAACGCTCTCTTTTATCAAACTTATTGGCATATTGTGGGTCCGTCTGTTACGCGGATGGTTCTTCGTATTTTGAACGATGGTGAGAGCCCTGAAATTATAAATAGTACTCATATCGTGTTAATCCCGAAAAAGAAGGCGCCAGATAAATTCACTGACTATCGACCGATAAGTTTATGCAATGTATTGTACAAGTTAGTGGCTAAAGTGCTCGCAAACAGATTGAAACAATTTCTGGGATGTTTAGTTTCGGAGAATCAGAGTGCCTTTACTCCCGGGAGGTTAATTTCTGATAATATTTTGGTTGCCTTTGAGATGTTTCATTACATGAAGAATGCTCGTAGTGGGGGGGGCCACATGGCGCTGAAGTTGGATATGGCGAAGGCGTATGATAGAGTTGAATGGTTTTTTTTGGAGAAGGTACTGCTAGCTATGGGGTTTGATGGGCACTGGGTAGGTAATGTGATGAGATGTGTTCGAACTGTGTCGTATGAAGTGCTTATTAATGGGTCTCCGTCTGCTGCGTTTGTACCTGGTAGGGGATTGCGTCAAGGGGATCCGTTATCTCCTTACTTGTTTATTCTATGCGCAGAAGTGCTATCAAGTATGCTTAGGCGTAAGGTGGAGGAGGGAGTGCTTCATGGGATCCGGGTGGCACCGCTTTCGCCGGTTGTGTCGCATCTTTTCTTCGCAGACGATAGTTTAATTTTTGTTAAAGCTAACGAGAATCAGGCCCGGGTTGTCATGGACTTGTTGGGTCAGTATGAGAGTGCTTCTGGGCAGTTGGTCAGTAAGGAGAAGACTACAGTGTCGTTTAGTAAGGGTACAGCTGCTTGGCGAAGGGATAAGGTAGCTTCGGTGTTGGGTGTTAGGGTTGTGCAGGAGCAAGGAAAATATTTAGGCTTACCAACGGTTATCGGTCACTCTAAACAGGTTCTTAATAAGGCTGTCCGGGACAAGTTGAATAGTAAGATGCAAGGTTGGCGTGGTAAGTTATTTAGCCGAGCGGGTAGGGAGACTTTGATAAAGGCGGTTGCCCAATCTATTCCTACTTATGCGATGAGTGTTTTTAAGTTACCAGCTAATTTTTGTGACGAGCTTCGTTCTATTGTCTCGAGATTTTGGTGGGGTTCGGAGAATGGGAAAAGGAAGATATCATGGGTGGCATGGGAGGCAATGTGTCGTGCAAAGGCTAAGGGGGGGATGAGTTTTCGAGATTTTGGTAAGTTTAATTTAGCGCTTTTAGCTAAGAAAGCCTGGCGGTTGATTTGTAATGAGGAGAGCTTAATGGTCTGAGTTCTGAAGGGTAAGTATTTTCCGAATTGTTCTTTTATGGATGCTGTGGTAGGGAATAATTCAAGTTATACTTGGAGGAGTATCTGTGAGGCAAAGCATGTGATGGGGTTGGGTGTCCAGAGGCGGGTGGGCGACGGGAAGGGAACGAGGGTGTGGCTGGACCCATGGATACCTGGTACGTCTTCCAGGTGTGTGATCTCGCCGCGAGGTGATTTCGATCTGGAAATGAGGGTTGATGAGCTGATGGTGGCAGGGGAGGCAAGGTGGGATAGGGAGAAGGTTGGGGCTATGTTTCTACCTTTTGAAGCGGAGAGGATTATGAGTATAAGGCTGAGTGAGTTAGCCCAGGAGGACAGTTGGTGCTGGGATGGAGCGCGTGACGGGGAGTACTCGGTTCGGGAGGGATACCGGTTGTTAGCTGCGGATGAGAGTGATGAAGGGGAGCAGTCCGATACTTCGATGGGGAGCTGGCTTTGGAAGGCGATTTGGAGCACACCGATATTACCAAGAATTAAAGTATTCATGTGGCAGCTGTGTAGTGATGCGTTACCGGTTAAAAGTAATATTGCTACCCGGGTTCGGGATTTCGATAGTTCTTGTCCTAAGTGTCGCGATGGCGAGGAGTCTTGTATTCATATGGTTCGAGATTGCGGCTGGAATGAGGAGGTTTGGGAGATGGTGGGGCTGGAGGTTTTTAGGAGTCATAGAAATTTGCGCGTAAGGGAGTGGGTGGAGGCCGAGCTACGTGCTATGGGGGTGGAGGAACGGATACTTTTTATGACTTCGTGTTGGGTGATTTGGGAACAGAGAAATAAATTGTTATTTGACAATGGAATGTGGACGGGTGAGAGAATTGTTAGAAGGGTGACGGATGTGGTTTGGGAGATGAAATGCTCAATGGAGGATAGGCCTGAGGAGCTAAAGAGGCGGGGGATTTCGTTGGAAGAGGGTCACTGGACTAGGCCGTGTGGTGGTGTGTGGAAGATTAATGTTGACGCAGGCGTTAAGGAGGGAATGGGTGTAGGTTTGGGAGCAGTTTGCAGGGACGGTGATGGAAGGGTGGCTTGGGCAGTGTCGGTTCAGTCCGAAGGTGTTTGTCCCGTGCAAATGGCTGAGGCGGAGGCTGTTCTACTTGGTTTGAAGGAGGCTCGGCGTGTTGGGATGCAGAATGTTATCGTCGAAAGCGATTGCCTTAACGTGGTTGCTGATCTTCAGGGAGGAAAGAAGGGGCGTAGCGATATTTTTCTTATTTACAAAGAAATATTAAGTTTAGTTCCGTCTTTTGATTCTGTCATTTTTAATTATACTCGCAGGGATTGTAATAAGCTAGCTCACTTAGTAGCTCATGCTTCGCCATGGACCATAGGTAGGAGATTTTGGTTGGATGTTTTGCCGTTGTCTTTTGTGAATGTTGCGGAACAGGATTTAATTAATATATGATAAACCGCATTGGTTTATTTCAAAACAAAAGCATATTAAAACCGGACCCAAATAACCACTTGTTGTTGAAAGAGCAGAGACCCAGAAAGCAGAATGAGTGGACACGTGACGATAGCGCTTAGGTAGCACAAGCCCGAAACGTTTTTCCCTTTCTGTTAATTCCTCTCAACACAATTACGTCCAGATTCAATGAACCTAGACGATCCCCTAATTCCTCCCTCCCCTTATTTATCTATCTCTTCTTCTCCCTCCCATTTCCAACACCCTTCCCCCCCTCCTAAAATATTCCACAATTTTCCCATTACGAAAAAAACATCAAACAATCAACACATTTAATCAGAATTAATCACTAAACCAACAATTACAGGTACAACAATGGCAGCCATGGCAGTTTCATCATCTTCCGCCATTTTATCTTCTTTTTCATCTGACCTCAAAGGTTAGCACCTACCTACCTTACCCCATTCACTTTACGGCCTTCGTTCCGTTTCCGTTTCCGTTTCATTTGATTGTTTACGTTTTTGAAAATGTGTATTTTAATTGGGTTATATGTTTTTGTAGTGCAAAGTGTGGGCGTATTTCAGCCGTCTGATCGTGTTAATCATCACTACAATCATCTCAATTTGTCGACTAGACGCGCGTCAAAGGTCAAGGCTCTACGCGCCACTGAGTCACGTGTTGTACCGCTCGCTGCGGCCTCGTCAACCCTCGTCGCTCCTAATACTGGTATGCTTGCATTCCGTCTACTTTCCCTTTGCGTCCATTTCTCGACCTAATTTTAATATTCGACTCTAATAATGTGGTGGAATAACAGAGCAAGAGGAAGTGATAATCGAAGAAGAACAAGTGGACTACGAGAAATTGGCTAAAGACCTTGAAAATGCATCTCCTCTTGAAATTATGGACAAGGCTCTTGCCAAATTCGGAAATGAAATCGCCATTGCTTTTAGGTATATAAATTAATTAATCAAAAGTTTGATAATCTATTAATTATGCCTAATTTTGTTTTGTGTGTATTTTTGCATTAATAATTTGTTGTTATTGTTAATGTTAAGAGATCAATTTAGAAAGTCTATGTGACATGTTAATTATGTATTTGCCTGAAGAATGTGTCTTGATTCATAATCCAGCAATACCGTGTTGGTTGACCGATTTGTTGTATACTTGTATAGTTGTATCTGCTAGATCCTACAAATGATTATTTTAATTGACATATGTACATCTCCCTATAACTTGTCTAGATTCATCCATCAAAGGCCATTGAGACTCTATCTCAACTTTCTTGGATGCGGCCATTTTTTCACATGAGACCTTACTATCTTTAAACTTTCCTTTTGGCCTGAAAAATAAATTGAATTGAATTACTGATAAATGAAAATGAACCGAAATTAAGTCCAAAATGACGTGGCCGTAGTTATTATTCCTTCTTTTTTTGCTTATATTGTTTGTTTGGGAATGTGAACTATTTATTTCTGACTGAATGAGACAAAGGGAGTAATAATTAAAAATTCACAAAAACTTCAGAGAGACGGTCTCCCAATAGCGTTACTGAGAGACCGCTCATAGGATCCACTGAATTTCTTTTTTTCCCTATTATGTCTCCACCTAAATTAGTGAAAGACGTAGACCTACTGATTATTAATATTACGGTTAGTATTATTAGTGATTAGTGGTCGTTTGACTTCATGATCGTGATTATAGTATTGCATGTTATCCTGTATATCTGTTAAGTAATTAATTGTAATGTATGGTTACTGCCGTTCATCTTTGCTTATTATTCCTTTCGGCTTGATTTCCAGTGGTGCGGAAGATGTTGCTTTGATTGAGTACGCCAAATTAACTGGCAGACCATTTAGGGTCTTCAGCTTAGATACAGGAAGGCTAAACCCTGAGACATACCGTTTTTTCGATGAGGTGGAGAAGACCTATGGTATCCACATTGAGTATATGTTTCCTGACTCTGTAGAAGTTCAGGCATTAGTTAGAAACAAGGGTCTATTTTCTTTCTATGAAGATGGCCACCAGGAGTGCTGCCGTGTTAGGAAGGTGAGGCCGCTTAGGAGGGCGTTGAAAGGGTTGCGTGCTTGGATTACTGGTCAGAGGAAGGACCAGTCTCCTGGAACCCGGTCTGATGTTCCTGTTGTTCAAGTGGATCCCGTTTTTGAGGGCTTGGAAGGTGGGGCTGGTAGCCTAGTGAAGTGGAACCCAGTTGCAAATGTCGACGGTAAGGACATTTGGAACTTCCTTCGGGCAATGAATGTGCCTGTTAACTCCTTGCACGCTCAAGGGTATGTCTCGATTGGGTGTGAACCGTGCACAAGGGCAGTTCTTCCAGGACAACATGAGAGGGAAGGAAGGTGGTGGTGGGAAGATGCCAAGGCCAAGGAGTGTGGTCTCCACAAGGGTAATCTTAAGAATGAGGGTGAGGCACAGGTGAATGGAAATGCCCAAGCAAATGGTGAAGTGGCTGATATTTTCGAGTCGGAAAACTTGGTGAACTTGAGTAGGTCAGGGATTGAGAACTTGTTGAGATTGGAGGATAGGAGAGATCCATGGATCGTTGTCCTCTATGCTCCGTGGTGCCAATTTTGCCAGGTTTGTTACTTTTACATCATTCCTTCTTTCTGCAATTGTTTACTATCGAATAAAGCAAATATTTGCAATGAAGTTGTTTGATTATAAATAAGAGATATTCAAATTTGACCCAATTTTCATTTAGATGAGACATTTAGAAAGAATTTACTTGGGCTATTACTGTCGGGAGTTGGAGAAACTGAGATAATGTTGTTTTTGGGTGACTGATGATGTTTTTTTGTTGTTTCAACAGGGTATGGAAGCCTCATACCTAGAATTGGCTGATAAGTTTGCGGGAAGTGGCGTAAAGGTAGGAAAATTCAGGGCAGATGGCGACGAAAAGGCGTTTGCTAAGAACGAACTACAACTAGGAAGCTTCCCAACCATATTGTTCTTCCCTAAACACTCATCTCAACCCATCAAGTACCCTTCAGAGAAACGTGACGTCGACTCACTATCAGCTTTTGTCAACGCTCTCAGATGATCAACATACTGAGGTCTTACCTTTCATAGAGTTGTTACAGTCGGAGAATGAGATGGAAGATGGTGAATAGGAGTCAAGGGAAGGATTTGGACTGAACCAAAGTTCAGTTTCATCTCCTGAAAAAAGTCCATAGCAGATGGCATACATCTCTTGTTATAATTACTTTGTTCCTGGACTGTTACATGATGATTTGCTTACTTTGCAAGTCTGATATTTTATGTATATATAGTTATGGGTCTCTTTTTTCTTTCTGTGGCGGGATTTTCCCATTTCTTTTTCTTGTTGGTGGGATTTGCAGAAAGATGTAGAGTTGGTGAGAATGGTGTAACTTGTAGGTGAAAGTTTATTTGAAGCTGGTGAGTGTAAAGTTCAAAGCCTTGTGTTTCTGCAAATCACATTTTGGTGTATCAGAGTAATTCATCAATAAATATTCGAGTATTACTGTTTTACTTGCAAACACGGTAGTAGTAGTAGTAAGATAGATTGGATTGGTTTCCTAGGTTTTGTTTCAATTTTTCTTAAAATTTATACTCACAGTCCGGAACTGAATTTATCATGAGTTGAAAAACTATACAAGTATAAATTCAATCATCACATGGATAATATTTCCTTCACATCCCGTATCTGGAGGCAGTTCGGTTTGAATTCACCAAAATTTTGGATTTTCTAAAGGTTGGATTTCAGGCTGTTGGAAACTTGGAATCAGGTTGCGTCTTCCCTCAGATGGGCCTTTTGGTCTGAAATAATAAGACGGNNGTCTGAAACAAGAATTTGTGATTTCGTAGTAAAGCAAAGTGTACTTATTTTTCTACATTACAGGTCTCAGCAAAATAGCAGACTAACTGAACAAAAAACAAAATTTTTCGGAATCACGGAACTAGGTCGCGATTGAGATATGCATTAATACATACAGAGCAGCTTTGAATAATCTTTTTTTTTTTTAGAAAGTGTAGCTTTGAATCTATAGAGAAAAAGGATTGGGTTTTTTTTGGGCGTGAATTGTAAAGGGAATATATTTATTAGTGGGGATTGACATAAAGGAATGGTGGAATGAAAATGGAACAAACTTTTACGGCAGTATAAACATTGATTGATTGAGGAAGGAATGTTAGAACTTAGAAACAAGTTGCAACAATTTGTTCGTCGCATACTCGCATAATGATAAATGAATATGACAAGAAAACAACAAAGAAAACAGTCTCGCTAGCTGTATAATAATACTGTGGAATACGAAACTGAGAAAAAGAAATTTTAAAAAGAAAATGACCACAGTGGGAGTCGAACNNGCTAATCCACTGCGCTATGCGGTCACGATTGTACATTTTGTTCACTCTTATATATTATAGCTTTAGTTCATAATATTACCAAGATATGTGTGGAACAAAATTAGGAGGAAAGCTAAATATCTGTAGACATGGTAGCAAATTTGTGCGCTTTGCAATGTAAAATGAATCTATATACCAACCATGCCAATA
>LHUT01007054.1:0-11129 GCA_001412135.1 Silene latifolia subsp. alba | reverse complement strand
CAATAGTTTCCTTATTTAAAAAGATGCTTTTTGGAGGGAAAATTTTTAAGTTCACCTATTCATTTAATAAATAGGGGATTCAGTCTCAAAGGAAAAAAAAAGTATAACTTATGTGTGCATCATTCAACACGCCCGTACGATCTATATATCAACCTTATTTTTATATCAACCTTATTTTAACACGCTCATACGATCTATATATCAACCTTATTTTTTTTTTTTGAAAGAATATATCAACCCTATTTTTAATCAAGTATAAAACCGTTTTATTCAAGTGTTATTGTAAAATCATTAACTAATTAAACCCGATATTGTGCCTCCTATAAGAAGTTTGTAAATTAAATCTCATATAAGTTTGTTTTGTAGGATATACATAAAATCACTCGGTAAAACGAAATTTAAGATTTGATCTATAATTGAACTTAATTGTTGCAGATTTGGGACGCAAATATCTTAGATACACAATCCACCAAATGTTCATGTGACAGGAACAATGAACCTACAATAAACCTGTACACCCGAATTGTAAGGGCAAAATCTTCGGCAACACATTTGTGCATTGTGCAAAATGGAATGGTGATGGTTTCATGATCAGCATAAACTTCTAAACTTCTTGAATGCGATTTGGAGTATATATTCATCCGTCAAGTATACAAAATCCTGCCCTGCTAATACATAACGTATTAAAAGGATGACAAAAATTGTAATAAAATGCAGCACAAACAGATAACTACTAGTGTACAAGATAAAGATTCTAGATAGGAAACACTCTTCACAAGAGGTGAAGTAAAAATCCCGTTGAATACCCTTACGAATACTCTTTTTTTTTTTTTGATAAGCTAAGAAAACTAGATCCATTCTCAGAGGTAGGACAAGAGTGGATGAGCGAGGTGAGTGGAAGCTGTGGACTGAAAAACCACCTCGAAAGGTTGGACAAGAGTGTCCAACGGAAGCCATTATGGATTCTCCATTATTGGGTTAATATGACTATCACATATCTAATGTATGAGCCACACTATAAGGCGCCTAGAAACTTTCACAACCTAGCCAAAGGGTTTTTACTAAGCCGAGAATTTCAGGATTATTATTTTCCAAAGGAACTCCTAAAAGACAAGGATATAACTAATGCAAATGATAAATGATACTCCCTCCAAGCCTCCGTACATTCATACAATCATTTTCACCCCATTTGCTTTATTGCGGCCTCCAAGACTGCACTTTGACCGGATTTTTCGACGTCTATATGTTACTTTTTTTTCTTGAAATTTTTTTTCGTGAAAGATGTCATGAAAAAAAGTGTAAATGTTTTTGTTTTATAATCTAATATTTTTCATCCACCAACTTATTTACGGTCAAGTTCCCGAACTGCTCCCAAAAGCAAATAGAAGATCTTTCTGTAAAGCCGAAAAAAACAAAAGACAGCGCCTGCATTATTCAAATAGTAGATTGGTTAAATTGTGTACTAAATCCCCATAAAAACGGACAAACACAACAAAGAAAAATGAAAAGCGGAAAACTTGTGAATATGTGATCAATGATAATGCGAGTAGACTGCTCGTAAAACCAAACGTTTTACTCTCAGAACACCAAACACACGCATACATCAAAAAAAGGTTGTACTAATTAATATTGCAATATTAAAATCAAGAGGAATTATTTTACCTAGGAAGGTCAATTAGATCGCCAAGGCTGCAAAAGGGAAAGAGCTGGAGTTGATGCCTCTAACCCTTGCTTGCCATGTATAGCAGCTTTGAGAACCTTATATTGCTCATTAACAGAATCATGCAATACATGTGCGTAAGTTGATTTAACCTGCCATTTCGACAGCGCCCAAAATTAATTTAGATTTTCACATGCATTTAGCCAATTAGTAAAAGATGCATATCATCTATACCAACCT
Organism: Silene latifolia subsp. alba; assembly: GCA_001412135.1. Classification (NCBI taxonomy): domain Eukaryota; kingdom Viridiplantae; phylum Streptophyta; class Magnoliopsida; order Caryophyllales; family Caryophyllaceae; genus Silene; species Silene latifolia. The sequence continues at coordinate 9,229 of LHUT01007054.1, read as the reverse complement.
CTCCCTCATTTCTGCAATGAAGAGCAATATCATGGTAGTTGACCTCAGGTGTCACAGATAACCCAACCCCATGGAATGACACGAGTCTTTTTTCCCCAATTTCTTTTTCAACCTGAATATAGAACCACGCTCAAGAACACTCTAGAGCATACATGCAAAAATCTAACTCACCAAACAGCAAAATCAAACCTGTGGAGGGGGCATAATATCATAGCATAGAATTGATAATGGATAGATATGACCGGGTACACCAGCGTGCTTCACAAGCCTTCTCATGTTATCCACTGAAGATATATCAAAAGGTGCCTGGTCCTCTTATATAAGAATTAAGAATAAGATACACATATATGGTAATGTCAAACCAAAAATAAGAAAGAAATATAAGGTAAACAACTATGAAGGTCCTTGATTCACTGACACTAGCAACTAAGTAGTAGAGTCGTATAGAAAAATTAATTTCTGCTGTTGGTGTATAGGGGAGTATAGGAGGTAGAGTGNATTCCGGATAAGTCTAGAACTTTCCGGAAACGTCTAGAATAGACTAAAAGTCTCATACTTCAACATCTGCTATAAATCATGATGTTAACTATTGAAACATAGTGTCGAATGCCTCCGACAATCCCACATGGTAGTAAGGTTTTTGAAAGAAACAAAAAACTTGAAAGACCTTTATTCAAGAAACAACTGGTTGTGTGCTGACATTTGTGTGAGAAAATGAACAAATGGCTAGTCATTAGCAAGTAGCAGGGCTCCATCTTAAGTCTTCTAAGCAAGGACACTTCCGATCAGATTATAAATCTTTTGAGCAATCTTACCGGGTACCATTCCTTGGTGACAGGATCTGGACGATCTCTTCCACCACTTGGTGCAATCCAGATGACTTGTGAACCACCTCTGGATAAAAATGTTCAACTAAGATACACCGATGAGGAACGCAGGAAGGAAAATATGGACAAAAAAAAAAACATGCTTTAACATGGAAAACCTAAATAAATCTGTTGCAAGAGATATACTCATTTTCACACTTCGTATCACAACAATTCTGAGCCGACCCCAATATTCACCAACTAAACAACCACATCAATAACAACATTACTTCAGTGCCTCAAGGGCTCCCGCAAATTTTGGGGTGAGGAGGGATCGGATGTACGCAGCCTCTAGACGAACAAACAAAATTGAACCATAGATCTTCGATAAATTCCATAGTTTGTAAGAGGATTCAAGTGAGAGCAGCCAAAAACAGTGACGCATTCCTATGTCCCTAACCACTGAGAATCTCCAAGTCACCTTTAACGCATACAATCAGCTAAACAGCGCTAGAGGACGTAAAAAGGTGACATACTGAAGTTCAGAAACTATAGCAACCTTAAAAGCAAGGCCATCTCTTTCAAAGTTCTTGTATTAGCTCTTTTCTTAAAATCAACAAGCTCCGGAACATCATACATATGCTTTTTAGAGTACACGCAAAGAAGGTTCCTAAGACAAAACAAAATCAGAATTCATGAGAACTCACCACAAAGAAGAGATGAATTTCCCGAAGACAAAGTGAGATGATGAGTGAATCACCTTCCCATGCTAAAAGGCTTGCATAGAGGGTCGGTAACAACTCGGTCACCTGCTACATAAGTCTATAGTAAAGAAAAGTTATGCCTTCCGTATGTAAGCTTTGGAATTCAAATTACTACAAGAATTGCAAAATACATAATTGACAAATAGCTTCATAGCATCACCATGTTTTCTGCAATTTCTGGGTTTGTTCCCTCTAGAAGCAATGCAATAACAGCAGGATCTGCTTCAGTTTGATGGTTTGACATCAAGATAATATTGTGCCCCTGCATAGTACGAAACAGTACTTTTTAAGCAGTCACCTAACCAAGGATCATTAAGTGTTGAAAATTAACATCGAGGTTCAATGAGCTACGCTTTATTTTAGGTGACACTGATGATACCCTTCAGAAAATAATTGGCTTCCACTGTTAGATGAACAACAGCACAAGTGCTCAGCAGAAAATCTAGCAAGACAATGAGAAGGGAGCCCTCTTTTTTTTTCCTTACAAAAATCATCTCTATACTACAAGGGTGAACTAAACCCATGAAAAGTGTGAACAAAAGATGATGATAAAGTATCATTAGGGACTGTAGAATTTGAAAACACCATCAAACTCATGCTTTTCTTTATTGGGGATTTAGGGTTTAGGAATGCCATTAAATTCAACCCTTCTTTCCTAGCAGCTAGAGCGTCTATATACCATAAATCTTCAAGCGCATCTTTGGAGATTGGGAATATCATCAAATCCATGCTTCTCAATATGAAAATATACATGTCGTTCACTCGTGATTGTCACACCAAGAGTAGCAATCTGAGCTCGATTCCCTACCCCCTCCAAAAGACATCAAGTGTAGCATTTCATATTCACCTTGTGTCAGTCCAAGCTCTACATTTTGACAGCTATTCTTATCTATTCACTGAGCAATGTTTGACTACTATTAATAACTCTCCTCCTCCTCCTAGGCAATGTGATCATACTTCTACACTTGCAATCTTGCATACATCATCCTATTCCGTAGTCTTTTTTTCCCTTTTCAGCTACTTAATCTATGAAAATAAATAATAAATAACCCATCTTAGTAAAGCATGAAATACTCTTAATACTCTCATTGTACAGAGGAAGCAACCAACTATGAATCTCTGATGGGACACTTCAGACTGCTGTTCCAACGAGTGAAAAGGGAAAGAGACCAGAGTACCAGACACCAGAGGCAAATGAAAAGCAGATATAAATGCTTTTGAAGACAAAAAAATGTCCAACACTTACCAGAAGATATAAAATAACAAAGCTATATTTTCCAGCAATACCCATAGCCCATAAAGGTACAAGGCCAAATTATGAAAATTACCCTTCTGCTCTCCACCCCATGACTTAACCATTATACAGAATTGTGATGAAGTTGTTGAAAAAAATTGAAATATTTTAACCCCCAATGAGCAAAGCCATGGTGCATCAACAATACAGAACATGATAAGTTTTTTCTATGGCGCTGATTTCATTTGAACTAAGTAATCAGAAGTAGAGAAGCTGTACACTATCATTCTTTCCTATTATGAACCAGACACAGCAAAGAGAACCCATTTAGAATATAGCTACTAAGACAGAGTAAATTTTAGATAATTTAAGGAGGACTAGAAAGATAGTTGAAGAAAACAAAAGACTCCCTATTTACTGGGGTGGCAATTGAAAATGAAATGTGAAGATAAAGAGAAGCACATGAAATCGGACACCTGCTGTCGTTTCTCCTCCATCTCACGAAAAATGGCAATGTTTCCAACATATGACGATCTGAGATTAAACAATGAAAGAAATTAATTTAAAAATAAAACATAAAAATAAAAGTCAACCTGACAATCTTCTACAGTCAAATATTCTTGCAGCCACCAATCATTGTCATTAATAAAATTGGATAGTAAACTTAGGCAGAAGTAAAATTTGCTAGAAATCTAGAATATACAAGTTGTATGCTAACAAGTAACAACTTTGGCCCGGGATAGGGAAAACTCAAATGTAAGAATGTCATCTCAACTAGTACATGGCCTTCTATCGTAGTACATGGAAAGACCTGCCTACGAAGAGAAGGCCATGTACGTAGCTTGTAAGGCATCTTTGCACTGAAAGCTATTATCCATAATAATATACACAAGCATGATGCCATTCGAGTAACGACCTTTAAAATCACTAATTGTATGTCGGAGACTAAGAATCATGCCTTGCAATCCTTGTGTGTGCCAGAAAGAAGAGAGAACCTCCATACAACCTTCATGAGTGTTGTTATTTAAACCGAAGCAACAAGAAAACTACTCCCTTTCCTTTCTGAGACATCTCAAAATAGTCTTCCCACTTTGCTTTTTCAATACTGAAAACTGTGGGTTTCCTTTCCGTGTAAAACTTTGTCCAACTTTGCTCTACTTTTCAATATTCAATTATATAAATTGGTTTCCTTGTAAAATGAAAGTGAGAAAATTATTTTGAGATAGAGGGAAGGTAAGTTAACTAATGAAGACAATAATGACTACCAAGCAAAGCCAAGTTACAATATTCTATCTATAACTGTTGTTATTCCTAGTGCTTGGAGATCAAGTTGAAACAAGTTTGTTTCCTGAGATCTTTAGGTTATACACTAAGCTTTAAACATTTTCTCAAGTAACAATACTCAGCTTTACAATATACTAATTCTCTGATTTAAGACTACAAACCTAAGCTATCTGCAAGACTGCAAGGCTGGCGAAAAAAACAATCCAGAATACCATTTCAACTTACAAGCTAAAATGTTGATGGTTCTATAGTCTATACTTCTATATCTAGTCATAAGTACCCCACTGCCACCATGCATAACCTTACACCAGCCACGGCGCCACGCAAGCTGTCAATGGCAAAACCATTGTTCAGAACCCAAAACCAATGTATTACGACTTCTCCAGTAAATTACAGAAAACACAAGATAATTGTTACACTCCAAGGTAGGTAGGATAGTTCGAAAACTACATCAACTGCCCAACCTACTACAGGAAACGATATGTAAGAGTTGTTTTGATTGGGAATCATGGGCAGCCGTCTGACACGTGTATTGACAAAACCTTTAAACTTTCGTAAAAAAAGGCTTCGGTTTCCACCTCTGCGATTAACCATTCGAAGTTACAAAGTTATTTGTAAATCTTGAGGAACATCCCAGAAATCCAGAATACAGAAAATAAAGAGAAAGATTAATCAAAATGAAATAGAGTAAGAAACAGTTCCAAGAAATTCACTCATTCAATCCAATCCAAAAACACAACTTCTTCGATCCCACTTAGACCCGTGTCACTCTCAAGTCTCAACCACTCCTAAGCAAGACTTCTCGTGCCATTCTCTGCCCCTCACAATCCCTTCATTTCACCATTTTTTACTCCGTATTCTCCTAAATGGTGTTGAACTCGGTCATTGTCTTACTTGGCAAAATCACTCATATCTAACTCCCCTCCCCTTTCCTAAACATAACTTTAATAAGACGTGTAGTTAGTAAAGACTGAGGAAACACTGCCTAAATGTACATGATCAACAGGAAATCACAAAACTATTTCTTTTCCCAAATCTAGCTCAGCTCAAAATCTCAGAAGTCAGAACAGAATGGTTCAGTTAATCCAAAGAAACGCAACCGGACAAAATGATGTAAGAGCGGAGAGGGGTATAGACTCACCTAAAATCAATCAATGGTCGTATGTAATTCTGACCAAATGCATAGTAGTCATAAGGCTCTCTGACAGCTTTGTGATAAGGTGGAAATATAAATGGGTCCTGAAAAGATTTATAACAACATAATTACTGGTGCGCGAAGCAATATGGTTTGACCTGCTATTTCATTTGGCTACTTAAGACTAAGTTCAACATTTAACATATTACACATCAATTGACTGCAAAATATTGACCTCAATACCTCCATGTCGAACATAACACAGTCCAACATAGCACTCATGTTGGACAAGAAAATTTCCTCAGCATTAGGATGTTCACTTGAAAAGACCTGAAATATGGAATGCAATGAGATCAGTAAAGAAATAAATAATATACATACATCTACCATAAAAGGTTTTCATTATAACAGTTGCATACAGATTCTTTCACCCCTCTTAAGAGGTCAGCTCTTGGCACATCACCAACTATCCTATATAACTGTCTCCGAGTTGCCTCCCCACCCTTTTCTTAACTACCAATACTTTCCATAGCAATATACACATTTACATCTAAACGACTAATCCAAAATAGTCGATATAAATTGGTGAAACGCGGTATGCATTGTCCAAACACAATGCATACTGTTAAGTGTTAATTATCCAGAATTACCGAGGAAAGAAGCTAGAAGCTTAAAACCGATGTGAGGAATAAGTTGGTATTGAAATGATCCACATTGAAGGAGAGCAACTCAAGCATATGGTTAGGAGTGAGTTACTGTGTCCTTACTTTGGAGAGGCATATTCTAGTGGTTATAACCAATGCACTCTATAGAGGCTTTATCAAGATTACACTTACAGCATTCCGATAATTTTCATAAAGTTCCTCCAATGCAGATGCAACATTTTCAGGCAGCCTCCCATATTCCGATTCCTTTTTTAACCTAGAAAGTAGCTCTGGTGATACAAAAGCAGGGAAAGAAGTCAGAAAAAAATGCAAGAATGAAAGACATGAATGAATATTGCAGTGGTGGGAAAATCGCTGATTGCAAAGAAAATTCTTTTACATACAGCAACATTTTCAGGATAATCCTAGCGAGTAGCGAGCACTGAACACATTTATGAGCGCACGCCCAACCCTCAGTAAATTGCAACATATCATGCGAACTAAAACATTTTCAGTAAACAGCATAATTATAAGAGCGAAAAAATACTGGAGCGAATGAATGTGACGGAGAAGATTATTTTCAGAAAATTCTTTTACATACAGCAACATTTTCAGAAAACAGCATAATTGTTAGGAGTTTCCAAGTCATGTTCAAAAAAGATTGACAAATGAATGTGACGGAGAAGATTATACTGAAGCGAAAACAGCATAATTATTAGAGCAGTTGGCCGGAACGATACTGGAGCGAAAACAGCATAAATGCATAGTTCTTAAACTATTACGAGGAATGATAATATAGGATTGTGAAATGCGAAGCCAAATTAATTGCTAATTTAGTTTAAAAATGAAGGAAGATAAATAAAGAAAAAAGAACCTTGGGCGGAGCGAAGGTGGAGTAGAGATGAATGAGGAAAGAGCAGCGGATTGTGTCTCCTGATATCAACAGATGATGAAGAAAGTGGAATAGAATCGGGCATTGATTTGAGGTTGGAAGTAGAACAACAGACTAAACGACGTCGCAACGAAGCAGGAGTAGTGGAAATAGTAGAAGTGGTGGCATGAATGGAAGATGAGATTCTGTCTCTGAACAAGTCAATAATAGGAGGCGGCGTAGACGAGGATAAAGATGATAACACCAACGACATTATTTTGGCAAAAATGGTGATATGATGAATTTAGGAAGGAAGGAGGGTGTGTGTTTAAATGCATGGAAAATAGGAACAAGGTGATGATTGGTGGGAAAGTGTTGGCAACACAGGGCAACTTGGCAAGTGGTACAGGATGAGGTTGAGAACACCAATAAAGTTGCAATTTACGGGAAATAAGAAGGCCTTGAATTTCTTTTGTCTCGGTCCCCCTCCTCATCCCCGAAAAGGCTACAAGTACACTACACTGTACACGGCTATTGGTATACAAGTCAAATGAGCGGTTAGAGCATCCACATTAAAGAGGATGAACCATCCTTTTAGGACTCTCTCTCATCTAAGAGGATGTCCTCTTCAATGTGGAACTAATGTTACATGTCCTCTTATAAAGAGGAAGAGGAATACTTTCTCTATTTTTAGAGGANNCTCTATTTTTAGAGGATATGCAACATTGGCCCTTGTGCACACTACTCAACCATCATCAACCATCATCCCCGAAAAGGCTACAAGTACACGCGGTACAAGGCTATTGGTATACAAGTCAATGAGCGTTATGGTTGAGCAAAAATTCCGATTATCCGATTCGATCCTCATCCAATCCGAAAAAGTGGATATTCGATCCAAAAACTGGTTTCGGATATCGAATCGGATACGGATATCTGTCTTCAGAATTTCGGATATCCATATCCGAACCGAAATTTGGTAAGTTTGGCTAATTTCTTAATTTTGGCCGTAGACTTATACTTTTGGGCCATGTTTTATGTGAAAACATATGTGCTTTATTAAGACTTACTTAAGAGATGTATATAAGATCTATTTTTTTAACCTAGTGGTTACAAACTTACCCTTCACCGGCCGTCATCTCCCAACCATTTCACTCTCATTTTTTCTTTGTCATTATCTTGATAATTTCTTCTCCATTATTTCTTCAAGCAAGCTCCTCGTCTCAGATTTACTACTGTTTACCATTCACCTTCAAAACAAACCATCACTTTATCCATTAAAGCATCGTTTCATCTCATTTCATTATCTTCTTAACCACAATCAGCCGGATGTGCAAAAGAATCGTGCATCACTTACATCTCCGATCTGCTACTATTTGTCCACAAATTTTGTCTTGATCTGGCGTGTTGTATTTTGTAATCATAATTTGACAAAATTTGAGGGGTTCTACTGTGATAAGTTGATAATGGAAGCCTATATAACTTAAAAATGTTAACCATGAATTTTATATCAATACATGAATAATGTTGTTCAAATTCAGTTTGGAAATTTCATATAAGTCTCGATTTTTAATATTGGGTCGGATATCGAATAATTCGGATATCCGATCTGTCCGATTATTTCGGATCGGATATCGGATACTGAAAATTTGAAAATTCGGATTCGGGTATCCGATCCATGCTCTGCCCTAATGAGCGTGTGTTACGTGGGGTTTTGTAGGGACCATATATAATCTTTTTCAAATCAGTTTTTAGAGGGTTAAATTTGAAAATTTTAAATTTTAATTTCAAAATGAGACAACTCCTTAATTGCTCCCCTTTTCAAAGGTTATTAGCAATATTAATCTATTAAATTACACATAAATCGATACAATTAATGCATATATTAACTATTTATTTTCTCTTTTAGTTGCTTAAATACAACCCACTGGGTTGTATTTATCATAACTCTTTTTGTTATACTAATCTCTATACTAATTATTTTTTTCTCTCTTATATCTATTTTTGGTTCTTATTTATTTTATCCATCTATTATTTCATTTCTCTAACTAAAAAATTCGTTTCTCTCACTTAAAAAAAATCAGTATTTTTTTTCCCAAATCTAATAATCTATATTTATTTATTAAAATCTCATACTATATTTCAATTTTATCGACACCACCATCATCTTTCAAATATGAGTTGTAGTCAATCTTGTTCTTGCGATTCACATTGTTCTCATGATTTGGTTCCAATTTGTCAACTCATGAAGAAAAATGGACCTAACAAAAGGGAGGTTTTTTTAATCGTTGTCCCTTATGGAAGATAAATTTATGTTTATATCTCTAATTAATTTAATTAGTAGAATATCTATGTTTATAGCTTTAATTAATTTTGAATGCATCATTAGACGGAAGATTGTGGTTACTTCGTATGGGATGAAAGCGTGGAGGTTGATCGTAACATGAACAGGTTGATTGATCTAAACAACTCTCTGGAGGAAAGGTTACGCCAA
>LHUT01007052.1:0-10962 GCA_001412135.1 Silene latifolia subsp. alba | reverse complement strand
ATATACATTGTGAAACTGACGTGTGTCTTGTCCGTGTAATTGTCACCTATTTCCGGGGTGGCCTATGTCGATCCATATGATATTTCCAATCATATGGAGAGCTGTTGTGTACAGGTTGGTTATGACACCTTGCGGGAGACGGGACAAGCTATGAGCACTTGGAACCGAGTCACATAGCTAGATGTTAGATGACATAGAGGGTAGTCGGGTGGTATAATGTATAGTTCACTGTAGTTTTTGTTTGTTAACTATGTAGTTCACTAAACTGTCAATTTTCAACTGTAATTCTAATTTCACTGCCTCGGGAAACCGAGATGGTAACATCTCCTGATTACCTTGGCCAGGTAAGAAGGGGATGTTACAAAGTGGTATCAGAGCGACGATTTTAGAACCTAAACAAATGAACCAAAATGAACCTAGGTGTGTCTAATAAAATGAACCCGGTAAGAGTATGATAGGAGATCGGTTTTGGGTGAGCAGGCGCCTTCACATCGAAACTAGTTCATATTATCTTGACCGATAAACCACGGGGGTAGTTATGAGTGTGTGTGTGTGACGTTATATGAAACATGATATGGTCACGTATGTGCAATGTTGAGCTGACAAGTTCCTTACATGATGTGGTTTCGTGTGTATTGCTACAAGTTGATAAGTTCCTTGCCTTATGTGGTAGTGTATATTGACATGTGAAAGTTGAGTGAGAAACTTGTTGTGCATAACATGTTTGGGAGTAATTGTTGCTTGTTATTGTGTGAAGGACATTAGTTTAGTTTATCGTGCCCTAATAATGTCTAGGTTTACTATACTTGCTAGTGTCATCGTTAAAATGCAAGCTAATGGTGGTTACTACTAGAGTAGTCACTAGTATAGAGGTAGAGTATCCAGGACGGTGTCTATGACGACGCATGAACTAACTCGGGGTGAGTCACCGATAGCCGGTGGACTCCTGAACTTTACTCTTTGGTTGCAGGAACGAGTCCCAATATCTAAGTTGGAAATTACCCACCACAGATAAAACACTTGACCGAGTGCGAGCCTACACTAGGCCGAGTGCATGACACTCGACCGAGTGGTCCATCTCACTTGACCCATTGGACCATTTTTCTAGGATCTGAAAATTTCTGGAAAATGGGTCATCTGACTGAGTAGAAATGGGCACTCGACCGAGTGCACGTACCACTCAACCGAGTGGACTCGGCAGTCGACCGTGTGGATTCTGGGCTGGTAAAATTTCGCGTGAACCACTCTTTTTCACCTACTCTTATCTCATTCATTGTTCATCCTTCTTTACATCTTCAAACACTAAAATTCCTCTAAAAACACTATAACAACTCCATTGATGTACATTATTGGAAAGATTCGAGATTTCCACTCCATTTGTTCTACTAATCTCTACTAAGTAACTCAAAGTAAGTGATTTTCTCTTTCCTCTTATTTTTCCTCAATTTGATTCCTCCTTAGACCTACTCTTATTTGTTCAAGTTTTACCACCTAATTATATGTTTTTGTTTAGTTTATGATAGTAATCGATTTTTTACACCATTACTTGTTGCAAAAACGAGATTTTCATGTTGAAATCTTACCTAAAATGGCAAAATTTGAAATGTGGTGTTCTTGAGGGAAACACGTGGTTTTTGTGTTTAGTGTTTAGTTTAATTGTTGAACAAAGACCTAACCTTTGTTGTTAATGGTAGATCTTGTATTATATTTGAAATTTTGTCCCAAAATTTTGTCAAAGTATTTCGAAATTTAGGGTGTTCATGCCCAAATTTTGATTTTTTATGCTTAAATTTGGCTTAAATTGCTTCAAAAGACCGTTACCCTTGTTATTAGTGTTGAATCTTGGCTTAGATCGAAAATTTGTCTAAAATTCGTAGTGAATTTTCGAAATTCATGGGGAATATGAGCCCATTTTGATTTTCATACTTAGAATATGATTCAATTACCTTGTAATGCTTCAAACATGATTAACAATGTCACGAGTGGCCTTAATATTGAAAAATGTACCTCGAAATTTCTTCAAAATTTGGCACATAGTGGTTTACATACCCGGATTTCGGTTATCCATGCTTAATTATTGCTTGAATTGTCCTTTAAACTCCAATCTTTGTTAATAAGGTGTCTTGGCACTTCATATTGCAAATTTTGTCTTAGAATTTCTAAAATTTCGGGAACCATGACAGTAAACCAGAAAAATCTTGATTCTTACGCTCCATTCTTTACTTTAATTATGCCAAAAAGTTTGAAAACCACTACATTCCAGTTATGATACTTGGAGTGAGTTTAAATTGTTGTGTAGTTTCACAAACCTCTTATTTTCTGAAAAATGAGTGTCTTGAGTAAGTTTTGGTTGATTAAAATGCAAAGGAAACCATGTCAAAATTTTCTTTCAAATTATTGTCAAATAAATTAGGAGTATTGTGGACTTTCCGCTTATTTCCAAATTTGTCTTATTCCTCATTCTTTTCTTATTTGGTATCTTGTTTTTGTGAATTGGTTTTATAGCATGTCGAGGTTTACAAAAAGTGCCCGCAACACCTCTGGAAGGCAAGTCCCTGAGGAACCAGAAGCATCGCCCACCATCGTAGCTCCGGGATCCCTGGTATTGAGTTGAGTGAGGCCCAAAGAAACACTTTCCTTGTGTTAGTAGGCAAGCGTATGACCTCTAACCCGTGTATGTCGGCCGAGGCATTGAGGACGTTGGGTATAGAGGAGAAGGTTCATGGTATCTTTGATATACTTGGGTTTGAGGGACTATATAATTTGGATGAGATTAGTTACCGTAACCTTACACTAGAATTCTCGTGTTCTTTTAGCTTAAAAACACTATTTTCCACTTGTCTAATGACACCTTCGCAAGCCATTTGGGAGTGGGTAGGAAGGACAGTGGTTGTCATGACAAGGTGACCAAGAGTATGAAAGCCATTAGGTACTTTGACTTGTAAACGGGAAACTCTAACACCGTGGTGAGTGCCATGAAGAGTAGTGATGTTCAACACCCAGTTTTGAGGATTTTCTTGAGACTTATGACCCACCTACTCTACGGGAGGAAAGATGTGAGCAAGTTAAAATCAACAGAGGTCTTACTTTTGAGCTCATACCTAAAACCTTATCAAGAGGAACCCTCATACTTTAGTGCAGTGTCCATGGTATACCTAGCTCTTGAGAGGATGGCCACGTTTGACAAGTGCTCAGTGGATTGTGGTGCCTTGGTTACCCGTTTGGCTAAGAGGTTGTTGCGATATGAACCCGGAGAGGTGGATAGACCATTGTCTGAGAAGGTACCATACTTTGACATTGATTACTTGGAAGACCTCCAATGGATTGTGGATTTGGGGGAAAGGGAATATGCGTGGAAGGTGGAGGGGGTTTGGTACATGAGGCTTCTAGCGGGGAACAACCTACCAGAGGTTGAGCATCTAGGAGAGGCGAACTCGCCTCCTTATTCACAGCTACACTACACCATTCCCCACAACCTCACCTACCCACTTGAGGAATTGAAGGACCAACAAGCTCCTACTTCTTCACTTCCTCGTGTACCATCTATGAACCCACCCTACTTGAGTGTATATGATCAACTCCCACCCTCCAACGACCACAATTACTATATCGCGGATCTCACCCGCCGCATGAACACCGATCTGGTGTTAAGGAGTGCATATGAGATGGAGATTCTACAAAGAGTAAATCCTCCCCACGACCCTAGCTATTGGAGCAGAATGGGAAATGCTTCGGGTGTCTTTCGAAGCCTATGGTGTGGCGCCGTCGAATTGGGGCACTAGGGTTCAACATGGTGAGGGACACTTGCTTGGTACTTGGGCGGGACCATGTTACTCGAGTGGTAGAATCTTTCGCAATGCCTTCCAAGGGGAAGGGAGTAGAGCGGGTACGTCTAGAGCGGCTACAGAGAATGTGGAGCAAGAGTATGACGATGATGAGAAGGATGATAACAATGAGGAAAGTGAGGAGGAGCATGAAGAGGATGAAGAGGAGGAAGAGGAAGAACAATCCGAGGAGGAGGAGGAAGAGGAGAGGGCAAGTGTAGATATACCCTTGTCGAGATGGGCAAAGATCTTCCGTACGAAGAGGAAGTCATCCCACTAGCTTTGACCTTGTGATTCGGAACTTATGTGACTTTCGTATGGGTATAGAACTTGGATAATTTATTTTTATCTTGTTGTAATTACGGCCATAAGGCCAAAACTTGTTTACATTCGGTCATTGGATGGTGTATTAGTCACCATTGGGACTTATTAGCATTGATGTGTTAGAGTAGACAAGTTGGAGTGACGAATGCTCGATAAGGTTCCTTACATCACTAAGAACTCCAAAAGGATGGTTTCAAAGCTCATTTCGTACCAAGGCCAGGATTTTAAGCCTTAGTGACGGGTTCTAGCTTGTTTACGCATACTCGGGCCTATAACCTGCATAAAACACAACATGACCCCAAGTAGCCAAAATAAGGTGGAATAGTAGATAACACTACTCAATAATGCATAGAAATGCGTGCAAAATGATAGAATAAGTGTATAAATAAAGCACGCATCAACGAAAATGTTAGACCAAATTCTTCACGGGTGACACTTGGCCGAGTGCCCTGTTCACTCGACTGAGTGGTCTCTTTCACTCGATCGAGTTGACTGTTTTTGCCTGTTTTGATCAGTACTCGACCGAATGTCGAAGTGGACGTCCTTGTTTTGTGATTATCTTGCCTTCCTCATAGTTGGTAGGCATAGAGACCTCACATAGTTATTTCTGCGTGAATTGTTTACGTTTGATAATACTATGTGACATTTCTCTTGCTAAATGAGAAAGTACCGATTAACATGAGTAGATTGATGACCAAAATGACGTGGTAATCTTACATTATGCATGTTAATTTCCGTGATTTTATTTAGTAAAAGCAAGGTAATAGTGATGATCATCTTACGCGATGTTTTGTCCTTATATGTAATATGATAATTATTAAATGCATAATCGAGTCTTGTAACCGTAAATGAGAATGATTGATTAACGTAATTGGATATGGAAAACACCTGTGTGATCATGTGATGGTGGATTTGATGCAGTACATGCACGACATGGTGGGTACGAAAATGAGAAGTCTGGAAAAGAGTTGAGTCGTATTACGAAAATGGTTGGTCATTTGTGATTGTTTTATAAAATGACATGTTTTGGTTGTAGTAATATGAATTTCATCTCATAGATAGGTATACATATATGTATATATATAGGAGTATTTGGCCATGAGTGATCGATGTACGAGTCGAGATTTCTTATGAGATTAGAATGCAACCTTGGGTTGAGTTCGTACCTTTACCTTTGGACCATGGCAACAAAAGTATATAGACCGTATTATGAACTTTATGAGGTTAATAACTGAATTAAGTTTAATAAGAAAGAGTGATAAACCCAGGAAAGTGTGGTGTATAGTTAGTATCGAACTTCGGAATGAAGTTCTCTTTTAGGGGGAGTGAATGTAACAACTCGGAAAATCAAGGAAAGAGAGCACGAAATAAGATGCAGGGGAAAGGAACAAGAGAGTTTCGGGATGTGTATGATAATTATAATTGAGTGACCATAGTAAAAGAGTCGATAGTAACAAGATGGCAAGAGAAGTTAAACGTTCGGAAAAAGGAGAGTAAGGCGAAGTTCGGGGCCAAAGCTCATTTTATGGAGGGAAGATTATAATACCTGGATATTTTGGGACCCTTAAAGGAACCTTGGGATGCGTGAGAGGAACTCTATGCTTGACAAGAAGTCACTCAGATGTAGGGTATGACCGTACACAAGACCAAGTAGAACTTGGACTAGGCCTAGTGAGCATACAGTGAACCGAGTGGAAGTCATAATAGATCGAGCAGGTGCTACTCAACCGAGTACAAGCGGTACTCAACAGAGTGGGCAACACTCGGCCGATTGGACTCATCACTCGATCGAGTGCAGCTTCTCAGCGGTCGATAAAACCTATGCCGGGATCTTTTTCGTCTAAACCTAATTCATTTCCCCTTCTCTCTCTTCCTCTACAAATCCCCTCCCTTCTTTATAAAACCCTCCTTAACACCTCATAATGGGATTCAAGCTTGGATTTGAAGATTTTCTACCCTTCTCCCTCCTCCGTTCACCTTATGAGTAAGTTTATCTTTTCTCTTTCTTTTATTTTTCTAACCCTAAAATTTGGGGGTTTTATGGGTGTAATTAATTAGTGATTATTGTGTGTATTTTGGATAATTAGTGAGTAATAATAAGAGGTTTTATATAATAAAAGTACGTAGAGCGTATTGTGATGATTATTATGTAATTAATGTAGGATGAGATGGTTTTATAAGACGGAATCTTACTTGTCTTGGATGGCTTATGGAGTATGCTAAAAGGTAAGGTTTTCCCTACTCGATTTTCAGTATATATGTAATTGTTGTGTCGTGTGTCATGGTAATTGTGTTGTTACACAGTTTGGTATGAGTTGTCGTGGTAGTCAATTGGTGGTGTGAGTATGGTTGGTTGGTTGTGTCCTAGTTTTCTTGAGATATGGTGTATGGTAAACTAGTAAGGAGGTGTGGGAGCCGACCTCACGCCTGAGATCTCTCCTTGAAAGGCCCTTCACCTTCAAGGAGGATGTGCACATTAATGGTTCAGGTTACCGGGTTCGTGTTGTGATGCGGGCTCAGGTACTCTGTGTTGCGATGTGGGTACCTCGGGCTGCGGTCTGACAGGGGTTAGTGGCGGTGTTGCGATGCTTTCACCGTGGCCATGATGAGATAACTTTGGTTATTGAATTGAGATATATGACATTGCGATATTGATACGAGTTATGAGGTCCGAGTGACTTTTTGGTAGTCATAGTATGTTTAGAGTCATAAATATATGCATTGTGAAACTGACGTGTGTGCTATCCGTGTAATTGTCACCTATTTTAGGGGTGGCCTGTGTCGATCCATATGATATTTTCGATCATATGGGGATCAGTTGTGTACAGGTTGGTTATGACACCTTACGGCATACAGGACGAGCAACGAGCACTTGGAGTCGAGTCACATAGCTAGATGTTAGATGACATAGATGGTAGTCGGGTGGTATAATGTATAGTTCACTGTAGTTTTTGTTTGTTAACTATGTAGTTCACTAAACTGTCAAATGTACATATGTTTCTCAATTGTAATTCTGATTTCACTGCCTCGGAAAACCGAGATGGTAACATCTCCCGATTACCTTGGTCGGGTAAGAAGAAGGTGTTACATTCTAGATCTAGGGTATTGGTCTACAAAACATTAACATGGGGTATATATAGTCTCCTCATAGATTAGGTCTTAAATGAGGGAGGAGAGGAAAATGGCGGAGCAGAGTTCCCTGTCGGCTAGCCGGCTGTCGGACAGTTGATCAGTGATATCGTCCTAATTTAGGATGATCTAGCCCCGTCCTACTACCTTATTCCGACTCGATTTTGCATGCTGAAATGATTAAATAGCTCATTTTAATAACTAATTTATAATAATTAGTCGTCTTAGTTAGATTTAATAATTAGTCGGATTTTAGTATAATATTAGTATTATTATTTTATTAATATAATTTGTAGGCGAGGCGGAATAATAAAGCGGATATTAGAGTCTGAGTCGATAACAAAAGACGGAGGCAAGCAAGACGGGTCAATATGAAGTATAGCAATTACCAATTTCAGCAAAGTCAAAGGTTGACAAAATGCAACCAATGACTTATTTGGATCACAGACTTGTGCATACCCATTCAATCCCAAATTCGACATCACCATGCATCCTCCTTCTACACCACCGAGGACCACCACCTGGAGTAGCCAAGGCAGTCACCTTCACCGCCCAGCACTCCCTTTCGCCGGCAACCACCATGGTGGCATGAACAGCAGCAGCCACCACCCACATCTCCTCCCATGAAAGCCTGACAACATACACACTCATGCTCTCTTAGCCGTCTGCCCTACAGCCGACAAACCGGCTCCCACTACAACCCTCTTGCTTTAATGTAACAATTTGGAATTTAAAGAAGGAAAACAAGCGTGGTACGTGTGTGAGTAGCACATGAGTATAAGAGTATAAGAGAGTGTATATGTACGAGTACAAGGGAGTGTATACGGTAGAACAACATGTGCTAACTTGGTAAGAGAGATGAGATTGATATTGGCATAATAAAGGTGAGGGTGACGGCAAGAACCCCGAGAAAGCACACGATAATTGGTGATGAGACTCGAGGGAGTGGTTTGTAAAGGAGAGAGTGAGGCAAACTTCGGGGACGAAGTTCATTTTAAGAGGGGAAGATTGTAATACCCCGTAGTTTATAGTCCTGCACTCGGTAGAGTACAACAGAGTACTCGACCGAGTGAAGTCCTACTCGATCGAGTAGACCATGTGAAATTCATATCAGCTTTTGGAATAAGTCACTCGACCGAGTGGCAGGTTCATCAACCAAATGGAGCCACTCTCGACCGAGTGAACCTTGCACTCGACCGAGTGACCTGTTGCTGTCATTAATTACGCGTGTAAGCTTTATGAGTGGGTATTATCCTTTAAACTCTTTTTCAGATTTCTTTCCCCCATTCCCTCACTAAACCTTATCCCCATATCTCTCAAAATCCCACCAAATACTCCCACATGTTATCCTTAAGATCTACACTATACCCTTGAAGATTTGCTCACCAATTCTTGTTCTTGCTCATTTATTCACACTTGTAAGTAGTTACTTATCCTCTTCCTTTCATTTTTATGTTGACCCAAAGCCTAGAATTTGGGGGTTTTCTTGGGTAGTGTTAGTTAACGTTATCAATTAGTATTATGGGTAATTAAAGGATAATAATAATAAGGGTTTTTGTGTCATATAAAGGTATAAGATGTATTGTGATAGTTATTATGTAATTCATGTAGGATAAGACGGTCTTATGAGACAGTTCCTTGCTTGGTGCGAGTAGCTTATGGAGTATGCTAAAAGGTAGGTTAATCCTACTCAGTTTCAATAATGTGTGTTTATATTTGTGTGTCTCTTATATCATTTGCATATTATGAGTTGTATTGTATCACATGGTAATATTTGAAGATGTTGATGAGTCTCTTATGTTGTTAGAAATGCATTGTAACATGATATTGGTTTATGAGGACTCCAGGAGTCGAGATAATTGAGTAATAGAGGTCCATGGCATGTTGAAGAGTATATTTTATAATTAGTCTTACTTTAATATGTTGTGTAGCATATTATATCATTGTTGTTATTGTATATGTTGAGGATGTGTTGTTGATTGAGGAGAAGTAAGACAGTTGGGAGACCGACTTACGTTTGAGTGGCCTCTTGAAGCTTCCCACTCCAAGAGGGATGTAAACATTAATGACTTGAGTTACAGAGGGACTCGTGTGGTTGAGGCACGACGTCTGGCAGGGAATCTGAGTCGCTGTCAGGCCCGGTACCACAAATGTGTTCCAAGTACCTATTGGTGAGTTGTGATGTCGTGGGCGTGTCCATGACACCGGTGATTGTGGGTATGTCTGGGCGTGTCCCGGTACTGACATGGTGATTGTAACACCCCCATTTATTTAGGACCCTTTAGCAAGACATTCCCAGATAAATAAAGGTGTTACCATCTCAGTTGCCTGAGGTAGTATGTATATAAGACAAACAATTACCAAAGTACTTTAAGACGATATAAATAAAGTGCCTCAAACGGTTTTATTACTAAAGTTCCAATGAGATCATTAAATTATAAAATTATGTTTTAATACAACTGCAGCGGAAATAATATAAATAATGTTTAAATAAATTAAGTGATCTCTAGACTCTAACGAAGGTCAAACGTCTCGAGCTCCCTCCAAGCATCCAACACATCATAAAAGCTAACCTGTAATCAATCTACTCCCCAATATTTGGTTCATCACAGGTGTCCACGAATACACAGTCAACCACGAGGTTGAGTAGGATAACTAAACAACAATAAATAACATAATAAACCTGTAACTAAAAGACAACATTAGAACTCATGCCAAAAGACCATCACTCACGGCTCAACCGTGTGCCACAATCGACATATCACAAAGGCATACAGCGTCATATTGCAAACACTGCTCAGGTCAACGGTCACCCAACACCACCGTGCCTGGCCGACCACAATCACGCAGGTCCACGACACTTCCACATCCTTGTGTATGGCAATCCAATAATCTCAAACACAATACCAATCCTCTTTCAAGATGCCAATAAACAACAGAGAACCAACCAGCAGTGACAATAATATAATTATATGATGATCAAGACAACAATTATAACAATAACTCTTTATGGAATAATTATCATAAGACAATGCAATAATAATTTATCTCATGCCAACAATGCAATAATAATTCATCTTACGGTAACCATATAACAATAATCCGTCTTATAAGAAATTCGTCAATTCATCAAATAAGCAAAGTTGAGTAGATATCCTACCTTTAGCAAATCTTCATAATTCATCTTACGGTAACCATGTGGTTTAGTAAAGAAAATCGCTCAAAGGCGGTATTGGATGATTTATTCAATAATTATCGGATTGATTTTCCTTAAGACAAGGAATTAAGGTTTGATGGCTACACTATTTTTCTCTTCGACTAGGTTTTTTTTTATCCCAATGGGTTTTTCCTAGCAAGATTTTTAACGAGGTAGCACTATAAGCGCATTATTACGCTACAGTCATGAACGTCATTATTGTTGAGATGACAATTATTTTCAACATATAATATTATGTCATATATTGAGGAGAATTGTATCATAATTATGGAGGTATTATTTGAAATGAAGATCCAAGAGCTATTATGAAATGATTTTATCCAGATTGTCAGCTTCGAAAGAATATGATATTGAAGTTGTCAAGAATTACTATTGAGTGAAGATTCAAGTTTATCAACCACAAAAGGTACTACTTTAACGATCATCAAGAAGCAATGTCAGAGCATAGATCATTTCAAGATACATCAA
>LHUT01007050.1:0-11134 GCA_001412135.1 Silene latifolia subsp. alba | reverse complement strand
TGAGGGAAGAGAAAGAGACTTTAGTTGGGTTTCTACCCGTATGAATTCAGAAAAGTTGTAATTTTGATTTTTTTTCTTTAATAAAGGGTCTAAGGGTCGGGTATGGGTCTCATAACATAGACCCGGACCCGGACCCGAAATATTTTCTTAAGACCCATACCCGACCCATACCCATTGGGTCTGAAAAAATGAGACCCATACCCGACCCATTAGGGTCCGACCCTCAGGGTCTGGGTCGGGTCCCCGACCCACTGCCATCCCTAGCGCCACATGATCAAACATACATACCCGGCACAATGCTTTGCCTAGGATAAGACCATAAGGAACTGCACCGAAGTGTCGTGAATCGTTTGATGCATATATGTTGTCTCCTTGTATCCAAACATGCCCTTTAGGTACCTGTTCAAAGTAAAATTTGAACCAGTCTAACATGAACCTAATATAATTGCACATCAAGAAAGCAAATAACAATTTTTTTGAAATGATTCACTCATCAAACTTACAATCGGAGGCCCCCTCCTGAAACCTTCAGTAATTTTGCATGATGAATATATCACCCATGACCACAAATAAGTTTTAAAAGGCAAAAAGTTGGTATAGGGAAAGTTAAGCTTTTTCTAAATAAATTACAGAGTATTTAACTTTCAAGAGTTTCAACCAAGATTGCATTGAAGTTTACATGTTTCAAGTCCTCCCTTTCCCTACATTCCCTCTTGTCAAACATTACGCCCGTACGAGCATTAATTGGTTGAGATTTGTATCATCCTCGACAGATCTACGTATGCACAGCTCATATCTAATAATGTTAAAGTCACGCTAGTTTGGCCTGAATATTCATCTTTATATCATCTTACTTATTACCATCTCACTAATTAATTGGCCCTCTCTTATAAGCATGATTCCCGACCATTGACTATACCCAGTTTCACACTTCATTTGTGTCAACCACCTATCTATGAGACTGACTATGCTAATGTTGAACTCCATACTGTTCTTTAAAACTATTACACACCATAATTTCCAATCACAATTCACAGATCCAACTATGATAGTGGTGGTTTTAAATGAAGAGCATAGACCAAAAAATGCACATCTCACAAGTGAAAGAGAGGGAAACTTAGGCCTACGACTCATAAAGTCTGTTAGCTATGTAAGTACAAAGTAATTAAACATCAGTTGCATAGTAATCGACTAATTGCAGATTTTTCATTCACCTACCAATGTGACACAAGTTTTTCACCACAACCTTACTAAGAAAACTCCATTTTCAAGCATTATCAGAAATTCATACAAATAAACATCCCAACCAAGTCTTTTTTCTGAATCCTTATTGGTTTACTGGCGCAAAACGTCCTCACCCAATCATCAATCCCCCTTTCCATGAAGACCCCTTGTTAAAATACCCCAAGAGCACCTCACCACCTTCAGACATATCTCTGCTATGTCTCCCAAAGTCCTCATACATATGGGTTGTAGCTTCCTTAAGGTCCAAGATGCCCAAAGGCCATAGATATCATTATTTAGTGGTTAAGAAGGAATTATTGTCGACATTAGGCTCCAGGTTCGAATTCCCTTCCCCCTTATAGTTTAATGGCCTTGTCTCTCCCTTAACGCCAAAAAAAGGTCCTAGATCTAATTCCCCAAGACCAGGTTATTTTATCTTCAAGAGACTCTATCATTGGATTAAGGCATAATCACTCCAATAATTGGGAACAACCACCCCTTTATAGAAGACAGATCCCACAATTCTACAAAATATTTATTCAAGCATAGAGTCATACATGCATTTCCATAGTAACTAATCAAACTAAAAGTATTTCTCTTAATGATGCATGAGACTAACCCTTTGTTATATAATAGGGGAGAGAGGGGATGCAAAGGAGATCATTTTCCTTCCAAATCATTCCAATGTCGAAGGTGGTTACAATTGGGGTTGGCTGCAGCAAAAGGAAACCCTCTATTTCTCTACTTTCCCTTCATTTCCCTACAAGGGTTACTAAAAAAGCAAAGAAAATCCCCCACTCCCTCCTTTTCCCTCCACTCCCTTCCCAACAAATCCTTCCATCCAAAATAGGCCTAAAGTGTGAGTCTTTCAACAAACAGACTACAAAATCATCTTTTTATGGTAACCTCACGTAGCCTAGCAGCTAGGTCATTCCATCAAAGGCTCAAAAACGCTCAAACAATGATTACCATAACGACCACCTGAGTAATAACATGTTTACTGCATCCATTCCCAGAGGCACATCCATTTGAATCATAGCCTTCAAATAAACTATGGCAAAGCAAATAATTCATCCAACTAATTCACTACCTGCCAAAACATGCTGCCGCTTTAAGTAGTTTCGTCCAATCAAGAGTCAACTAAATAAATAACAGTGACATCATCTCACCAAAAGTTCGTTTACTCAAATCTATAAGATCAAACCACAACCCAAACAAAACATAGATTCCCCTTCACTACTACAATCCTACAATACTGACCATCCACCATCCACCATCCATATCCCTCATTCGATTTACATCAAAACCTTCACCGTTTCCTACTAAAACAAATCACTATCCAAAGTATCCACCTACATGCATTCACTCCTCAAGCTAACTACATCCATGTATCCAACTAAAACGCAAATTACAACAATGATATTATCATTAACCAAGATGTTATTCACACTACTCAGCAAACTCAATTCACCTATTCCGAATTCACATTCACTACCAATGTGGAGAGAGGGCTAGCAAGGGCTCCCACCCCCTTACCAATGAAAGAGATGAATTTCTCCATAAAGTTCCGATCTTTATTTTCTAAGTTATCTATCCAATTGCATTACTAGTTCGCCCCCTCCAACTTTGAATCCCGACTCCATCACTATTCACTAATCAATAATCCTACCAACAATGAAAAGATGGAAACTTTGGAAGCAAAACATAAAACAAAACACAAAAGAAGCTCACCCACCACCAACGACTCGGGAATCCCGTAGCAGGAATCATAGGAAACAACATCACCCTCCAACCCCAACACACGTTTGGTCAAAACCCTAGAAGGGTTTTGTGGAGATTTAACAAACACAACATCTCCAGCTTCAACTTTCCCAAATCTATGAGACAATTTATCCATCAATATAACATCCCCTCTCATGTTCAACGTTGGTAGCATGCTTGGCCCATGTACCTGCAATTTTTCACAATTTTTCCACAATCACATACAGAATACAGTATAATCAACTACTGCTAACTGCATAATTTCAACATTAGAAGCTACAGTTTCATGCTTTTACAACAATTGTGATAAACAATCAGTAGAGGAGCCAGATGGGGGCTAGCAGAGACGGTTGCCCTCGCTGAACAATGAAAAAATTGAAACTTTATTACATTAGTGGTTCGCCCCGCTAAAGTTAAATCCTGGCTCCGTCACTATAAAGAAAATAAACAATGAAGAGAATTAGAAGGGAAAGAAAGTAGTTACAATGGAGGTAGAGAGGAGGTAGGTGTCGGTGACATGGAGAAGACCCAGAAATTTGGTAACAAGGAATGCTCGACTAGCTGCTTCTTTGGCTATGTTGCACCATTGTCCCCACATCTTTTATTGTCTATATACTTTTGTGTTTGTGTTGTTTAAATCCAAGGTATGGACTTTGGGGGATTGTACTTTGCATTAATTAGTCAATTTAATTATGATTGGGTATTTTTAGATATTGGGTTTTAGAGGAAAAAAAAATTGAGTGATCAAGTAATTAAGGATTTAGAAATTACTTAATATTGTGATTATGGAATTTCGGAGGTATTATTTAGTTCGTAAATGCACATCAAGGATTTGGGGTTGTCATCAGCAACATGTAAAGCACTTGTAAGATGTGTAGATGAGGTGCTTGCGGCTTAAAAATGGTCTTAAAGTTGAAGACGGATATTTCTTGGACGAGAAGACGTTAGATATTAGCAAAAAAAAATAAGGAATAACATAGAATAAGGTGGGACGGTGAGAAGAGGTAAACAAAAGGGTAAAGATGGTATTTAACTAGTTATTTTGTTTAATTGGAGGAAATATTTGAGATAACCATTGACCGAAGATGAATAAAGTGTTTATACATTACATAATACTTTTAACGGTTTTAAGTCCAAAAATGTTTCTAAGGCGGTGGAACAAAGATCGGTTGAATTGTTGCCTCCTCTGTTAAACAAAAATCCGACTTAATTTAATTCTTATTATTAAAGTAATCAATTATGGTGTACATTGTTAATTAATTTGTCTCGAATTTTCAATCTATAATCCCTCGAACTTTGAATCTCGTACGTTTGTATAAGTCTATAGTCTCTATAACTAAAACATGCCACATTTTTTATATTATACTTGTACGGAATACTTTAGATAATTGAAAACGATAATCAAAATTACGTATTAGGTCAACTAAAACACGAATTAATAACGTGAATACTTTCCTAACTACAATAATGATATACCTAAATTGAAAACTACCTACAATAATGACACTTGCACAAATTTCATGACAATTAACCCAAACAATTTGGTAAAGAAATATAGATTATCTATTCTTTTATTTTTGTGTATTTCATCTGATTTAATCTGAATTCAAACTTGATAAAATTTTTAAAATGATTGTCTTCCCGCACGAATTTTAATTCACTATTAGTCAATCGTATTTCAAGGGAAGACCTCCGATAAAGTTAGAACAAAGATTCTGGCTTTCAAATGTATGAAGTCCACAATTCCCCAATCAAATTCGTGAAAAACCAAGCGATAATATACAGAAATTGAGTCACATTTATGTGGGTAGCTTTGCGCCACTTAATCTCCTCTTCTCCCTCTCCTTCATTTCTTCATACTCTTACCACCAACACTCATTTCTTCTTCTTTGTGTTAAACTCTATACCATATAAATCATTTTATGTGTATTTTATATGCAATTAAAAACAAAACACTAACAAGCACTTAGGCAAACTACCCTTTTACTTCCATCCCATTTAATTACCAATTTTATAACTAATTTTTGCATTTTTTTTAAGGCATTTTCTCACTTGGGCACTTTTTGAATGATAACCCAACACATTTTTTGTGGTGGGATTTTCATAAACAATAAAAAAAATTGAACTTTGATTAATTTTTTAGTATTTTTGGTGTATTATTGCTTAAAATGATGTCTATGACATGTGGTGGAAAGGTTGTGTTTGATTTGATTGGTTGTTGTTGTTCTTGTAATGCTTCTTCTGAACTTTCCTTTGTTAGAAGGAGTTTTAGAAATGGTTTTGGTGGCAATAAGTTGTTTTGTTTTCGGCCCGGTACCGTAAAACGCAGGGTTTTGTCTACCAAAGCTCCTGAAAGCTTAGTTAATGGTAATGAAAGTTTTGATTTTGATTGGTTAATCTTGTTTACATCTCAATCATTTGTTTACCTTTAGTTAAAATACCCCTCGCGAAGATTAAAAAAGGTAAACAAATGAATGAGACGATTATCTGTATAGTATGAAAGTGTAATTGATTGGTTTTGTATGTGTGGATGTTTATGTGCAGGAGTTAGTGATGGTCCATTGTCTGTTTTAGAGGTGAAAGAAGAGGCAAGGAATTCGATTTCGTTGTCAAGTCTTTTTGAAGTGGTTGCTGATGATCTCCTGACCCTTAACAAGAATTTGCAAACTGTGAGTGAACTATTTTGTCACACTCAATTATGCAGCTAGCTTTGTTGTATTGATTAATTACTTTGAAAATGAAGCATTGGAGTACTTTGTAGAGCATTATGTCTGTTTGTCTTCTTCAATCAGCTTGTTATTCTGACCTAAATGATGACGGTCTGAGCGAGTAGGATTTGGATGAGAACGTTGGTAGAATAAGTGTAAAGTGAAAGTAGCATCATATCAAACAAGTAGTTTACTTTTAATGCCTGCAAGGTAGATATGGTTGCTGTCACATGTCAAATGCTTCTGCCCTCTCAGAACATTCTTATATGGGGATTGTCCATTGTCGAATGAACGAGTTTTGAATGAAGTAGGCATTGTTAGAGAGGTACAAAGATGGTAAAGTGGAATCTCATGGGGCAGGAGTAGAGGAAAACCTTGCTTCAGCATTATTTGTATGTCCATTCGGGTAGCGGGAGTTGGGATCAGAAATCATAATGCACCTAAGCAGATAGATTGTAGAGTTTCTTTTGTGCTGTATAGGCTGAGGGGAGTCTCAATCTTTTCTGCATGTCATGTTACGGAGTAGTTTATCTGTAATTCTGTAGTACATTTGTTTTGTCCTGGAATTTGCCCTCTGTTTGCTATTAGTGATCGGAAATCAGGAACCTCATTTTTTTTGTTTATAAACTACAAGCCTCAATCAAGTTTCAAAGGGAGGTCACAGAAAGTGGTGGCCATTGTTAAATTTAGCCAGTAGTCAGATTGTGAAGTTGTCGTCCTATGATGATAAGATCCAACCAGTAATGTGGACTCAACAACATGACTTAAAGTTGTTGCAGCTTAGTGTACCAAAAAGAGTGTCGATATATTGTTAATTTCATCCCGTTAATCTTTAGTTGTTCCTCAAACAAGCTACTCAACTGCAACTTAGTAATCTCCTTCACTTTGTACTGTTAGTGGAATAAAGCAAAGCGACTCACTAAATTGGCATCCTTCATTATGGATCTGGTGGGGTGACGTCTTTTTACTGTTAATACTGGTGCAATGCTAGTAGATCCAACCCCCCTTTTTCCTGCCGTTTGCATGAGCCATTGAGACACTAGGGTAAATTGAGCAATGCTGTTGTTGCTGATGTCAAAGCTTGTAAACATCTGTACCCTGACATCTAATTGTACTCAAAATAGTTGGACCCACCGTCTTTGCAAAGACCTGACTTGTATTTTCATTATGTTTCAACTCTATCTTATGGGACATGTTCTGCTCATATTTCAAGTTAAGTATTTATAATGTCAAAGATTGATGTGCTTTCGCTGCTACATCTAACAGTGCTTAATCTGTAGATTGTTGGTGCAGAAAATCCAGTGTTGATGTCTGCTGCAGAGCAAATATTTGGTGCAGGAGGGAAGCGGATGAGACCGGCTTTAGTGTTTCTAGTCTCAAGAGCCACAGCGCAACTTGCAGGATTAAAGTAACATTCTTTCTGTTATACTTTTTGCCATTTATCAGTCTATAATTTTCGTACGTTTTAATTTTTAACCTGAGGGTGTTTCTATTGCAGGGAACTTACGAAAGAACATCGACGTTTGGCAGAAATCATTGAGATGATACATACAGCAAGTCTGATTCATGACGATGTGATAGATGATAGTGACATGAGGAGAGGTAGGATCTGTGTTTGCTTGCTGACAGATGTATCTGTGTCCTACTTTAGATCAACGGATGCATTAACTCTTGTATTGGTGCATAGTAAGAGTCTGATTCAGGACGATGCAAAATGTCATGGTTTTCTGATATTAACTTCTATATTTGGATTCAACTGCCTCCTTATTTGAATAGTCACTATTTTATCATAAGAGTTTTTCATGAGACTTACTGTGATGGTCGTTGCTCTGAGCGCCAGAAACCAAGATTACTCAGTGTTCCACTGTTCTATGTATTCGTTTGATTTTCGTTCGCCTTAGTGCTTGTTCATCTAACTTAGTGCTTGTTCATCTAACTTATCAAGTTATAGCAGCATTTACAAGTGTCTGGAGTCTGGACTACATGGTTCAATCAATTTAATTTGGTTTCTTTATTTTACTTTTCTCAACAGTCAACATGCTGCTTTCTTCTGTTCTCTTTAAAAATCAAATTGCAACTATGTATTGGCACAAAAAACGTCACTGTAATTACGCATTTATCGTTGTTTTTTATGACAGATTATATGTGGCTAATCATCTATTTTCAGGGAAGGAAACTGTTCATGAACGGTACGGTACAAGGGTGGCTGTTCTGGCAGGAGACTTTATGTTTGCACAATCATCATGGTACCTTGCAAACCTTGAAAACTTGGAAGTCATAAAGCTTATCAGTCAGGTAAATCTTATCATTTACCTGTATGCACCTCTGTAAGTGTGAAGTAACAGTCGGTTTTTGCAATTCGTGACGCAATTTTGAGTCCAGATCATTCGAAAACAATTTTGGACTCCAGATCAACTGATTTGTGTTTTCAGCACGAGATATCGATGTATATCTCTCAACCATGTCCATAATTTATGTTTATAATTCTTCTTAGCGTCATGACAGGTGATCAAAGATTTTGCGAGTGGGGAAATAAAGCAAGCCTCGAGTCTATTTGACTGCGACATTACACTAGAGGACTACTTGATCAAGAGCTACTACAAAACCGCCTCCTTGCTAGCCGCCAGTACAAAAGGCGCAGCCATTTTCAGCGAGGTTGACCGCTATGTAACCGACCAAATGTTCGAATACGGGAAGAATCTAGGCCTCTCCTTCCAGATTGTAGATGACATATTGGATTTCACACAGTCGTCCGAGCAGCTCGGGAAGCCCGCTGGCGTTGACTTAGAGAAAGGTAATCTGACAGCTCCTGTAATCTATGCTCTCGAGAAAGAGCCGTCATTGAGAGACATCATCGACTCTGAGTTTTCAGAAAACGGTTCCCTAGATGAAGCCATCAGTTTAGTAAAAAGCTCAGGAGGTATCGACAGGGCTCGGGAATTAGCAGTGGAGAAAGCTGATCGCGCCCTGAAGAACCTCGAGTGCCTTCCTGAGAGTTCGTTTCGAGTAGCCCTTGAGAGAATGGTTATGTATAACCTTGAGAGGATTGATTAAACTTCATGATTTTCCAGATAGCTTTAATTGATACCCACCTAAAGGAGTTGGATTTGGTGGGTTGTATATTCATATAGAAAGGATTTTACGAAGGTTTTTCGACATATTAATATTTGATTCTTGTATTCTTACTACGAAACAATAATTGAAATAATTGGAGGCTGTATATTTCCGCGGTTCTATATATTACTTTGTTTTATGATTGTTGGTTCACTTGGCTGATTTTAACCTATGATGAACCTGACTGCAAAATGACTGAAACTATGAAATTTGTTACGTGTGGGGCTGAGTCGTACCCAGAGCAACTCGTAAATGTTGTGTATCATCGAGTGGTATAAACACATTTTCCTTATTATTGCTAAACATTAGCATTAGCATTTGTTTCGAATAGTACGGACCTAGTTACAAAAATAACTCATGTATTGAAAGCTAAATTGTTCTTCTGATCAGTCACTCATACAGGCAGTTCTCGTAACCTGCAAATTTTGAGAATATCGTTTAGAAGACTGCAAATGCGCGTATTTGTGAAATAAAAAGTTCCGAAAAAAAGGGACTTACTAGGATTAGTAATAACAATAAGACCAGAACCCCTGAAATCACAATTCCATTGATTGGCACCTTTAGCTGAGTAATACAGATTCATGGCAATTGAAGCATGATTCATGAGATTATCTGGTGAGAAGCAAGGACACCCTTTGTGTAACACACTGCAATCTACTTGAGAACATGCATAATCTATGTTTTGCAATAATGTTGCTTGATCTGATGATGGTTTTGCTATGCACCATGTTTTCTGCTTCATTCATTAAAATTACAATTAACATTTCAAGTCATCAATTAATTATATTAGAGCTCTACTGGTGGTACCAAGTCTCGCTACCAGCCTTTTATACATTTTTATGTAAGGATTATAATTCTAATGCATCCTGCATATTATATGTGAGAGGCTGGTATTGAGTCTTGACATTCACATTTTTATTAAAACTAAACGTCTTAAAATGAAAAAACAAAGTAGATAGTGAAGTTTCTATATGTAATTTACCTGTCCATTAGCCACGGAAATAATTCCACCTGTGCATGGTAAAAAAAATGATGAATGTCAGTAGAAAACCTTAGAAATGGGAAGTAATTGATGAATACTTGTTGTATTTACAATTACAAATCTTGTGTAAAGTCATGATAACTAAACCATTTTATAAAATTATTTTTAATCAAATATAAATTAACCATTTTATCTTCCGCGACAATTTAGTTAGTACCCTTTAAATGATGTGGTTTAAGGGTGTAATGATTTTAAAACGGATCGACTATTTACTCATCTAAATTTGCCAAATGTAACCTTACAAATCTTTATCTAAGACAACATTATCTGTCTTAAACTTAAGACGGTTAAATAATGTAACTTATGTAAGCATTAGATCACGTCTGTACAGAAAAAAAAAAGTAGTGTAATAGAATGAAAAAAAAAAAAAAAAGCTGCTGAAAAATGATTTAGTAATAATTACTGACCGAAGAAGAAGTAAAAATACCTGAAATAAAGGACAGCAGAAAAATAGAAATGATTGAGAAAGATGATGTAGTCATTTGTGCAGAAGAAACAGAGTATATTGTACCAGTAAATCTATGAGATAATAACCTTAAAACTAGACTATTTAGCTATCTATTTGTAGGTGCTAAACAGATAATGTGATGAAATATATAAAGAGGTGCTTATAAATGCAAGGAAGTGCAAGTGTGCTTAACGGCTATATTTACTGACTACATGATACATACACTTATTGCATGCTATGCGCCTATGCACTTTCTCGTGGGAGTTGATCCGTTTTCTATGCCTTGAAAGCTGTCTTTTTAATGTGGGGAAAGATATACAAAAAGGTGCTTTTAAGTTCACATTTGACGTCAATATGACTGTGTAGGGAATTATTTAATCCGTATAGCTTCGAAACGATAGAACGTTATCTGGTGATAACGGTGAGTCGGTGATTAAGTTGTATTGCTCGGTTTTGTTAATTATGATTCAAGTGTAGATCATTGTTAGCAGCGTAGCCATAATTGTTAAGTGTGTAGGGTTAATTTCCTATATTACTCAGTTCTTTTTACTATGCGGTCTCAAAGAGAAATTCAAAAGAAAACAAATTTAATTAACAATATGTAGCTACGTCACAGTGTTGTAACACGGCTAATTATTACTGCATCAGACTGCGATTATTATTGTTATTCTGTTGAAGCAAGTACGTTTATTTAATTTTAACCTATGAATTAATAAAGTGATTGCATGATACGGATTACGGAGTATGAACTTGCATAAATTATTTTTGTCTTGGGTTGATATATAGTCACTAATTTTGCATTAGCATAATACTCATACTAAGGCCCTGTTCTTTTGG
>LHUT01007049.1:549-11135 GCA_001412135.1 Silene latifolia subsp. alba | reverse complement strand
GCGTACCTAGTACGAACAGTCCTCAACACTGTCCAAATCGTCCTTAATTCCGCTGCTCAGTTCGTATCACTCTCAATTCCAATGCATAACAAAAGCAGGCTAAAAACGACGTCGTTCGATCGCAACACTAGGGCGCCGTAAAAACTACAAACCCCACGGGTAGTTATTGGAAATGTTTACGGCAATCAGAAAGCCACGTAATCTCCCGCCAATTCAACCTCCAAATTCCCCAAAATACCCCTCATATGTCCGCCCATACTCACCCAACACAAAAGGATAAAACAGTCAACTCACCAAAACTTCACAGTTCCCCAAGCAAAGGCGGTTCACATTCCCCCCCAAATTAACCCCAACACTCCTTCACTTCCCCCTCCCATTTTTTACCAATCCGAATTTTTTAAAACCGTCTCACACAAGACTAATTTCCGATATTCAGCGTGTCGGAGAGTGAATTGACCAAAATGCCTCCGAGAACAAGAAGGGCAGTTTCGCCAAAATTCATAATTGAAGAAGAAGACGATGAAGATCCTCAACAAAGCTCTTCAGATGATGAAGAATTAGGAGAAGATGAATTTGAAGAAGAAATTGTTAAAGAAGATGAAGAAGAAGAAGAGATTATTGAAGAAATTAAGAAAAAGGAGAAAAAACCAATTACTATTTCACTTGCAAATGTTTGTAAAGTATGTTCCTGTTTTAATAATACTTCGTCTATTTCATTTGATTGTTTACGTTTTTCAAAATACGCGTATTTTTAGGTAGGGGTTTAGTGGCGGAACTAGAGGGCTAGCAGGGGCGGTAAAAAAGTTCGAACCTTTTTAGTTAGTTTAATTGTACACCCGTTGTCCAAATTATTTGTCTACCTTTGATTAAATTACCACGCTTATAGAATAAAAAAGGTAAATAAATGATTATAGAATAAAAAAGGTAAATAAATGATTGAAGCGGAGAGAGTGCAAAAGTTTGAATTTTTTTAGTTTACGTTATTGCATTACTAATTTGATTGGTGAAAATTTTGTTGGGGTAACTATAAATTCTGGTTTCGTCACTGTAGGTGTGTAAGAAGCGAGGGCATCAAGCGGGATTTCAAGGGGCTACTTACATTGATTGCCCTATGAAGCCTTGTTTTCTTTGTAAATTGCCTGGTATGTTTTGTTTTTGAATTTCTTAACTTTACTTAGTGTGTTGTAGCATCACATTTTGGAAGTTGTGATTGGTACATTGTTTCGTACTCCCTCTGTCCTGGTCATTTGTTGTCTTTTTCCATTTTTTGGTGTCTCATTCAATTGTTGTCATTTCTATTTTAAGAATGAACAGTGATTTGATCATTCACTTTCAATTTGTTCCACTTGTTATTTAGTAATTGGCCCCCTCCCATTTCCTTGGTCTTTGTGCCAAAACAAAAAGACAACAATTGACCGGGACGGAGGGAGTAATTCGTATTCTTATCATTCCTTTAGTAGGAGGAGCCATTACTAATGCACCCAAACCCAATTGATTAGTTCTATATTAGGACGCGTTGAAGCAAAATGGCTGACTAAACGGATGGATTAGTAATTATTCAATGCAGTTCTTGATGTAAATTTTATTTTGGGGGCATGTAGAAATAATTTCTGTGTGCTGTTAAGATAGGATTAAGGCTGTCTAGTATTTGACCTCTTACATTAGTATTTGTGGGAGTGCTTGAAGTATTAGGGGTAAGGTTGGGGTTGTATCACTCGTTCTGTAGGAGCTAATTGATTGGGAGGATCATTATGGGTATGAATATGAATATGAAATGGGCGTGAACGACTTGACTTATTGGTGGAATGGGATAAATTTTATTAATTGATAAGCTAGTGACTTATGGAAGTGAATTATGATGTTGCAAACTATTGTTGCCTTTTATATTCTGATCACGGTCATCAAGCCATCAAGGGTCTGAATTTTGACGGAAGTTAATTTATGTGGTTATGAGTATAAGGTTGAGAGTACATAGAGTATATGTATGCTGTGGTGCTAGGTGAGACCTTTATCGGACGCGTTAAATTTGGGGTCTAGTAGCAATTAATACATAGAGTATATATATGCTGTGGTGCTAGGTGAGACCTTTATCGGACGCGTTAAATTTGTGGTCTAGTAGCAATTAAGAGCGATCACATTTAGGTTACAGAATATGTACCCACTTTAAGAGATCCTGTTTTCATATCATAAAAAGATTGCAGTTTCATCTTGGTTTTTGCCCAAATAGATCATCCCTATCGTCATTATTCCGTTTAAATTGGGGCCTCATAATGCCAATGTCACTGTGGACTATTCCATAGAGTTGAGAGTACATATGACACGGGTTTTTTCTGTAATGCATCTAATGTCCATGGAAGAGGAATGCCTTTCTCTAGCCAAATCATCACCCTTTAATCACGATTTTCCTACATTACAATGTCCTTGTAGTAGGTTATTATCCTTTTTGTACTGTTACAATTGTACTAGTCTAAAATTTGATTTGTCTTGTGCACATTGCTTTGCTATATGATTCGACATGCAATGGTTTTTTTTTTTTTTTTTAATTCGGTGGAAGTTCTTTTTGGTGTTCGAAAGAGATTTTGTGATCAGCAAAATACTAATGTCTCTGATATGACTCATAACTATCGGTTTTGGTGATGAAGGCCATACAACAATGTTTTGTCCTCATCGAGTTGCTATGGAGCATGGTGTTATTCCAGCACCTCGAAGAAGCACTCAACATTCAGTGAATTATATCTTTGAACGCCAGCTAAGACCCCATGTTCCGGCTGTAAGTCGACCAACCTCTTTTATGTCTTCTTTGGTGGGACATTTCAGTTTTGTACTTTTGTTGTAAAGTGTTTTAGTGGACTTACAATTAGTTCAGTCTGTGTGCAATTGTCATTGCATTTAATCCTTACCTAGCCTGATCATCTGTTTATCTTACTTTTCCCTTGGTTTCAACTTAGATTAAGCCAGAATACCTGATCCCTGATCAAGTGACCTGTGGCGTTATCAGATATCATAGTAGACGAGTGACTTGTCTGGAGTTTCATCCCACAAATAACAATATTCTTTTATCCGGGGATAAGGTTATACTCATTTGCTTCTTCATTTGAAGATTATTTGTTTGGTTAGCATTTTTGATATCTAAATATCTTGATTTGGCTATGCATCCCCCCTTTATTTTCTCAGAAAGGACAACTTGGAGTTTGGGATTTTGACAAGGTATCTGAGAAGACTGTTTATGGGAATATTCACTCTTGCTTACTCAACAGTATGAGGTAAGATTTTTAGTCTGTCTGGTTAATTTTCACAGGCTGAATTTAGAAAACTCCTACTTGTCGGGTTCCAGATGGACTATTCTGGAGTCATGTATATGACAGTAATTTTTCGTCAATCAGGTTTAGCACCATTAATGATGGAGCTGTTTTTGGTGCATCGTCTGATGGAACTGCTAGTTATACTGACTTAGAGACTGGTATTTCTGAGCCACTGATGGACCTCAATCCTGATGGCTGGCAGGTTTGAAATATTTTTACCTTATTATGTAATCTTATCCTGTGTTCTTAGTTGGCAGGTTTGAGTGGTATTGATCCGTTAACAGCTACTGTATGTTGTTATGTAGGGGCCAAACAAGTGGAAGATGCTGTATGGACTGGATATCCACTCAGAGAAAGGGCTAATTCTGGTTTCAGATAATTTTGGCTTTCTGTACATGTAAGTATGCTTAGCAGTTCAGTTGGACGAGGACAGTACGCCAATGCATCTATGGTTAATAAGCAATCTTGTCATTGATTGTTTGAACTTTGAAGTATATCTGATTGAGGAACCTTTTCGGGATTTCCTTCCTGTTATCTTGTGAGAATCTCATATGGCTGCTGCTCTAAACATGAATATGTAGTGATATTCTGGCTCTCTTAAAGGGCAATGATAATGCTACTATCACTTTCACTAATATCACAAAATCACACTCTAGTGGTAGTTTGTTGACTTAGAAAACATGTTGTCGAGTCCTCCGCAGCCGGCTTATAGAATAGGTGCATGAGACCGGCCCACAAGCAAGTGAGGTTCCATCCTACTACCAATTGGTGAAAGGAGGAGTAGTCCACTTACTTATAAGCTACTCCCTTCACTATTTTTCTACCGATATGGGACAATGTCCCTCACACACATATGGGAAGAGACCTCAACACGTGCCTTGTTAAATATGGATACCCTTATGCAGGTTGCCTTCTTTTTGGCTTGTCATATTCATTGTGGACAAAGTTTTGCGGAAATATGCTTAAAGCTTAATGCTGAGCTGACTATTATATTTCTGGTGTAAACCATTTAGTCTAGTCCGCATTCGCGCTGGATAGGACCACAAGTGCAAGACTAATTTTAGTCTACAGAAAAGAAATAGGAAGGGTGATTTTAGTTTAAACTGCTTTTCAAATGCATGATTTGTTTGCAGTAACGTGAAATGGGAAGAATGGTTTTAGACTTTTAGTGTTCTTTGCATATCTTTCACATAAACTTGAATAAACAGATCTGTATTGATTGATATTCAACCATATCCCTAGGTTGGATGCACGTACCAAGAATCAAATAGGTGAGGGTATCTTGATTCACAAAAAGGGTAGTAAGGTTGTTGGACTGCACTGTAATCCTGTCCAACCAGATGTTCTCCTGAGCTGTGGAAACGATCACTATGTAAGCTTTTTTCTCTATTTTCTGTTTTGGTTTTTCCCATCTTTCAGCATATTTGGGTTATATGTTAATCTTGTTGCTTTCTACAGGCTCGTTTATGGGATATACGGCGGTTGGAAGCCGGGTCTTCATTTGCTGATCTTTCACATCGCCGAGTAGTAAATTCTGCGTATTTTTCCCCACATACAGGGAGCAAAATTCTAACTACTGCACAAGATAATCGTATTCGTGTTTGGGACTCAATATATGGCAATATGGAGTCACCAAGCCGAGAAATTGTACACAGCCATGATTTCAACCGACATTTAACTGGTTTTCGGGCTGAATGGGATCCAAAGGTTTACCTTTTTAAGTATTAAAATTGCATTCATCATCCAATCTAGCATTTATACAAGATCTTAAAACTCTATTTTCATCTGAGCAGGATACCACAGAATCCCTGGCTGTCATTGGACGGTACATCAGTGATAACTACAATGGCGTTGCACTCCATCCCATTGATTTTATAGATGTCAGCACAGGGCAGTTAGTTGCTGAGGTGCTTGACCCTAATATCACAACTATCACTCCTGTGAATAAGTTGCATCCTAAAGATGATGTTTTGGCATCTGGTAGTTCAAGGTGTGTTCTCTCCCTACTTTCTGTTTTAAGCTGTAATAAGTGTGATATATCATTTTCGCCTTTTTGGTCAGAAAAAGAAATGAAATACACCAAAAGGGTGTTAGGTTTTACTACTCACAATTAATCGTCGTTTTGGTAATCTTAGTTGTTACTCCGTATATACTTATGTGTGTGTGTGCGCGCGCGCGTGTGTGGAATAAAACAAAATCACTAGCTATACTGTCTGTGTTTGTTATTTTGTTAAGTGGAAACAGTTTATTTTTGGTGACAAAATAGAGTACGGCTATACATTCGACCCCTTTTCCTTCCATGGACGTGGGCCTTTGAGGCTCTCCGATATTATTGTTTTATTGATCTTGTCATGTATTTTGAAAAGAACAGTTTGTGAATCATTTCATTGGTGTTATTTTCAGGTCTCTGTTCATATGGAGGCCTAAGGATAAATCGGAGGCTGTGCAGAGTGATGAAAGGAGAACTATTATTACGTGTGGAAAGGGCGACAAAAAATCAAAAAAGAAGTTTGGGGGTGACAGTGATGATTCTGACGACGAATCCTTCAGTGCTAAAAAGGGAAAGATGTCGAAGACAAAATCTGTTGCTTCCATAAAAACGAAAACTCGATGATCTATACATAAATGTGATGTACGGTGTAGTTAATAGTTGCTTTTTTGGGTTAAAGAGAAGTTGAGGTTAGAAGGGTAGGCCTACCGTAGTACACTTTTTGTTAGGATAAGCGGTAGAGGCTGGTGCTGTCAACATTGTAACTAATGCACAATTGAACATAAGTTTACAACTTTTCCTTGACGGATACTGCCTTGTTCTTTGTTGGGTCACTTGAGCATTTTTTACTGTTAATATTTTGTAACTTTCATCAGACCATCGTGCCTCGCTATACCCGAGAGCATTGGATGCAATGAGTTTGGGTTTTTAAGGTACGAGCCACGTTTTTTCACTGGTCCTTGTGCTTTTTCTGTGCATATTGGTTTCTGCCTGATTTCTTCAGTATCGGAGAAGAGTGGGCGTTGAAGAGAGGCAAGGTGAAATTACAGGAATCTGCAAACTTATTTCTGGGTATGTATTTCAATTATAGTACAGTAACATTTATTTTTAGAAGACTTAGTTTACATTTTTTTAGTACTAAAATACTGCAAATTACAATTAGTCCTTATTTTTCTTGGCAGAGTTAAAGAAAAACAGTCTGTATGAACATTTCAGAAGGAAAATCGAAACCCTAACTGGCTTCTGTGAGTTATATGCAAACTCAGAAAAGGCTGAAACCCGGAAGCTTTGATCTCTCCCATTTTCTACCCCTTCTAAGGTATCAATTTCTCATTTCTCATTTCATCTATCCAATATGATATTGATTCTAGTGCTGTATACCTCTTTCTGAACCCCATTTGATCTGCTTTCGCTCGCGTGCCCAGTAACTTCACTGGGCACCTAAACAACATATCCAAAAATACCCAGTTAGCCAAATCATCCATCTTCGTCTCCACCAACCCTCTCTTCTTTACAATCTCCCTCCAAACTCCGGCCTTATCCGCCATAGACGTGGAGTACAAAAACTCGTCCGAAAACATATTTTCCGGAACTTCTAGCCCAAATTTCTTCCCTATCAAATCCCATATTTCCTCCCATGTAAAGCAACCACCATTTAAGGCATTAAAGGCCTGACTTTCAGTTGATGATATCCCGTCATTGGTAGAAGCCCAAACATGCTGTTGGGCGACTAACCTAGCGTCCGAGATATCTATACAAGTCTCTTCCCAACACTCCCTTGACCCTCCAAACACAAAAGGCAGATTCAGTTCCTTGCATATACTTGCATATATACAAAGACAACCCATAAAATTATACGTCGTCTTAGTTGAACACCCTGTAATTAATCCCGGCCTTTGGACCGACCACGCTACATTATACTCTCCAAGCCTCTCCTTTAACAAGTCTTCTTGGACATAGTAGAAATTATTCCCTGTAGAAGCTCTAGGACATTCTTCATCATAGATTGAAGTATGTCCCTTTTCGACCAAACCTCGTAATGAAACATAATGCTTCATTCCCGTCTGGAGCGAAACATGCTTCAAAGACCGTGCATTCGGAAGGATTGCATCCAGTGCATTTGACAGCATAGCCCTGTTTTGCTCACAGCATTCCGGGCTATCAAGAGGGTATTGACTAGCCCAAGTGACCCAATAAACATGGGTCACGTCTTCCAATAAAGACAACTTTTTCCGGGTTTCGACAGGATCAAGAAGATCACAAGAAATGAAATGGTAATTGCCATTCTTTTCTTGGACGGAACTTTGTTGTTCCCCTCTTCTAGCTATGCCATACACATTCCACGAGTATTTAGAGCTCAGTTGTCGGGCGAGTTCTCTTCCGACAAGCCCTGTGACGCCAAAAATGGCGGCCACTCGCTTCGTCGAAGATCGTTTGTGATTTTTGTTGGATTTTTTCAGGGCCATTTTAAGAGGTTTATGGGTTGTGTTTTTGACTTTGTGGAATGAGATTTAATTGTATTGGTTTGCTGGTAGTAGGATGCATATATGTAGGCAAACACACCTGATTCTTGATGAGCCTACTAGTAATAATATTTAATTTAAAGGATGCCAACACATTATTTAAACGGACAATGATAGGGCGCCACACGGTGGAACTCAATCTCGGTACCACCCTCTCACATGCCCTTATGTAGGACCATCATTTTAGTGATCCCGTGCATATTGCATGTGACAAGGGTACCACCGGGTAGCGTCATCTCATTTTGATACCATCGAGTGCCGCCATCTCATTTTCGACATTTAAATCATTAAGTTATGGCTTTTTTTTATTATTTTTGAGGAGTTTTCTAGGGATTTATGCAAGCTTGCAGTTTACGTGAGAAGTATTCACGTGAATCTGGACTGTGATGAATTGATGATTAGTTAATTATTAGTGTGAACTCTTTTTAATCATTCACAAAGCACAACTTGGTAGTCAACTTCTTAGTTGACCAAATATTACCTAGCAAACCCCTAAAGTATAATAATATTCTTTACAAAAACTAAGTAGGGATGTAACCGGGGCGAGACGAGGTACCCTTACTCGTGCCTGCCATAGGTTGAGGCGGTTTATAACCGCATTTTGAGGCGATTGCATTATATTCATATAGGACATAAAAATAAAAACTAAAAGCAGGCTACTATGAAACCAAAGACTCGTTATTCAATGACTTTTTACTAAACTGGTTGCCCTTTTTTTATTATTATTGTGTAAATGGTTGCTAAATGCGATTTTCTTGACGTAATTTTTATATAGGATCATTCAAAATTAGTCATTTTGTGTTGCTAATATAAGGATAAGGCTGTGTATACCTGACCCTCCTCACCTCGTAATTTACGGGTGAGGTATTAGAGTAATGTTGTTATAAGGGTGGTTTTAGGGTGGTCTCATTTGAGTGATAAAGGCCAACATTTTGAGTAATAGAGGTCCCTTGCAAGCTTGTCATGTTTAAATAGCAGATACCGTACATGAAGAAAAGACAAAATAATCCCATAATTATTCATAAATGATTTTAACTTTTTTAAGACTTTTGGAGTACTTTGTGGGACAGTTTGATCTATACTTAAGGGTACTTAACACTTTAATCTTTAATTACTGAGTAGTGAGTACTTATGGCTTGTCATTATAGGACAGCTTCTACTAGCTCATTTGTTGTTGGTCCTAACATGAGCATGCAACATGTTAGTTAAGTATGATTAAAGTTTAATCAAGTGGTTCTAATTGCACTTTATTAAGCTAATCTCCTGACGCCTTTCGACACGGTATGAAGCTTCCATGGCAGCTACAGTACTTGTTAATTACATATGATATTCTTTTTGGTAGGAGAGCTAATTAATTAAGGGTTTAATACTCTAATTGTACTCCGTATGTATTAATTATGTGACATCATTGATGATGTCCAAGAATTAGCTATATAGAATAGAATATGATTAAATGGAGTACAATGTTTAATGAAGTTGTCTGTTCAAAGGCAAATTACCGACCTCACATGGCGTCTCATCTGTTGTCTCATTACTTTCTCAGTACTTTTTTTTTGCCGTTATCACTACCTATAAAATAACTTGACTTAATTTACTGTTGTTGATCATTTTAATTGATGACGTATTATGATATTAATGTAATGACCAAGAGATGAGACATCATTATGGGACAATCTTCACTACCTGAGGCGTTAATGTTATGTCATTACTTGTTCTTTTATGGTTAGTGGTTACCTAGTGGAGAGAGGGGGTTACGCTAGCATAGGCGCTATCATTTACCCCTATTGATGGAGCGAGGGGGCTAGCATGTGCAATGCCAATCCCCTTTAGCTAAACTTTTCGGCCTTTTTTTCCCTAATATCTTCTTTATTAGAAATTCGCCCTCTTAAAATCTTTATCCTCCTAATAACAAATCCTGAATCCGTCATTACACCTACCACATATCCTGAATTCCTGATAGATTACGCAAATTTAAGAAGTTATCGATCACTAAATTCTACTGTCTTCTAAACCCAGACAATGTCCATGCTTGGTTAATTTAAAAAACATTATCTCCATTATTTAATTAATCTTCTAGCTGTAAGATGACGAACTTACTGAATAGTTAATACAAGTCTAAGTCAATCAACAGAAACACGGTTACACAATTTCTGAAGAACAAATAAATAAAAATAATAATATTTCGTAGTAGATTAGTGGTCTAGCTTAACTGTACGTATGTTATGTATAACTTGATGAGCTGGTGTTATGGAGCTGCACTCTCATGCTAGTCATGTACCTCTCTCACTATTTGTCAAAGTTTTGTACTCCGCGACGTATCTGGAAATAAAAAATTAAAGGGTTTAATATGTGAAAACTTAATTTCGTGTGTGAGCATTTTTTTGGTGTAAAAAG
Source organism: Silene latifolia subsp. alba (assembly GCA_001412135.1). Taxonomy (NCBI): domain Eukaryota; kingdom Viridiplantae; phylum Streptophyta; class Magnoliopsida; order Caryophyllales; family Caryophyllaceae; genus Silene; species Silene latifolia. The sequence goes on along the minus strand of LHUT01007049.1, from coordinate 927 downwards.
AGTTATAAAGACGATTTTGATGTTAACGGCCTGACGAATTTGAAATCAGTTCGTGAGTACCAATGTACCATATTTCCTAACTTTGCAAACTAACTTCACTATTTTTAGTTTGATGTTGATGGACCTTTCGTTTTAACAAGTTGTCAAGTTGGTAGGTATAAAATTAGTCACAATCTTAAAACACAAAAATAAGAATAAATAAATAAAGGATAATGATAGGGCGTCATTGATGACATTGAGTTTCAGTATTATCCTCTCACATACACAATGTAGACACTGAAGGAATTTGTCGGTACTTAAAACGATTTTAAAAGATAAATCTCCAGGATCATATGCATGTTAAAAACCAGAAGTAAACATAAATAAAGAGGGCAATCG
>LHUT01007043.1:10057-21203 GCA_001412135.1 Silene latifolia subsp. alba | reverse complement strand
GTATGAAATTCCAAGGGATTGAAATGGAGTTAGAATTCATTGAATATCTAACTCTATTCCAAAACCCTCTAACAAAACACTAGAATGAATTGAATCTATTTAAATCCATTACAAAAGTTCCAACCAAACATCCATAAATAAAAACTCAACTCTAGTTCAACCCAACTTCATTTTAACTCAAGAAAACAAGAAAACCGTTCAGTAGATCTTGATTAAAACCGTCTTAGTAAATCCTCTCCAAATCATTTTCATTCCAACCCCTTAAACACCCACTTAATCATATGCTTTAAGTAAAACGGCACTGTGGGTTTGGTGAACTTGCCATTAAAATGGCGTGAAGATCCGATAGTAGCCTACTACCCAATGTAGTTACCATACTATTCTCTTCTTCCCTCTTTCAATTTGAGGGTTTGTCCAATTCCGCAATTCTCTTTATAATTTTGTAAGTTTTCCTGCATTTTAATTTCTTTTTTACTTATTTTTTTTTGGTGAATTTCTTGTTAATTTAGTTTATTGATCCGAATATTCGAGTTTGATTCATACTTAAGTTTACTGTTTTGATTTTTGATTCTGGGTTTTGCATGTTGTACACTTTTATGAACATGTCATGAATTGATTCAATTCGAATAATTGATTTTTATGTTTTAGCCGAAATTCAACTTATGAATTGGGTAATTATGGAATGTATAATGTTAGGGTAGACCCAATGGTGAACCGGACTCATGCAAAACTTGAGTAGCTAACAGACTTGATTTGTCTTTTGGAGAGGGATATTCTGGGTTTTTTGGTGGTGGTTTGAATTGTTGGGATAAATGTCGAGATATCCCATATCATAATTAAGGAATATGATATATAGAATAGAATAGAATTATCATATAGATAAATATTGATTTAATAGAATAAGATAATTAAGGATAATATGGAATATTCTAGAATTAGGTTTAGGGTTTCCATGTTTGCGTGAGTCTCGTTCATATTGAATTTGGGAAACATGAATTAGATTATCAACAATATAGTGAATGCACCGAACCTTATGAATTGATTGTTTTTCGGTCCATAAATTCTATTTATGGTGTGTTTGGGAACAAAGATCGTATTCCCAAATTCAGATTTGGACCAATTTGCATGTTTGGCAAACCTATTGGATTTGGATTCCAAATCCCTACCAAATCCAAGCAAGGCTAAAATAAACCCATTTGAAATCCACTCTCTAACCCCTCATTTCCAAATCTTTATTTCACCTTGCTAAACTGAAAATGAGGCATTTTAAATTAATTTCTTGTTGCCAAACACTCTCTTAATGTTATTTGTTAATTTTCAAATTAATAATTGAGTTTATTGTGGTTTGCTTATAATCTATGGAAATCTTTTGATTTGTTACTAGTTTCCTATTCTTGTTAGAATTGTATTAGGAAAGTGGCTTGGGCATCAAGGACTCTTCATGTATATATATATGTAGGAGGTGAATCATTGAAATACAAATCAGAAATTTTTTTCCATATTTCTTCTCTTCGATTAGGGTTTGCTAAGAACGCTTGATTTACAAAATTGTTTGATTTTAATCGCCGAAAAGAAAAGGCGGTCGACAAATTTTAGTTCAAATGCTTTAAAATAGCCTTCCTAAGTCCAAGGTTCAAGCCAAGAGCTTCTATGTGCCTTATACATTAGATTAGGCGCACTAGCGGGGTAAGTACTTATTCCCGTGCAATCTCCATAATTTTTTCTCGAGGTTCTTTCATTATGCCATTCTCTTTGTCATATTATTCTTAGCTTTTACTCGTTTACATGTTAACCCTCTTTCACATTGAATAATTATTGCTCCACTTTTTTTTTTTCAAATTTGGCCTCATTGCTCTTGACAAATTTAGGAAGAAATTGGTGGATTAATTTGTTGGTGAACTATAAGTATGAGTAATACTATTGGTTCTTACGAGTTAAATTCACGTGAAATATATAAGTTGTTTTGGTGAGATAGGGCAATGTAAATCATGTGGTAACTCCCACTTACCAAGAGGGTTTTGGTAGGTGACCTTTTAAGCAACCTAACGACACCTCATTTAATTCCTAGGAAGTTCCACTTCACGTGAATTATAAAGGCAACCAAAGAGCTCCTAATTTTACTCTGCATTTACCGTCTCTCCTTGAACAATACAAACTCGTTCTAACGAAGCTATTCCACATGCTCTCCATTTCAAGTTTTGGTCCCACATTTCTTGCATTCACATATCGAAAAAACAAAAAACAAAGCTTACCTTTATTGTATTATTTGGAGAACACATAAAAAATATTATAAACCACCTTATTATAGGCAAATCCCAATCCTTTTTGCTTTCCAACAACATCGACCATCTTGAAGAACACTTCGAGAGAGCTTATTGAAGGGGATCCATTGCACATGCTTCTAGGGGTTTGACAACCATTTAGGTAATTTATGGCTTCATTGTTATCCTTCTCGATAATTTTAAATGGTTTTTATTAGTTCTTAGACCATCTAAAATAATAAAATATAGAGAGAACTTATTTTTATCTCTATTTACACTAAACAAAAACCAGTTTTACACCTACAGTAACGAAACTCTATCACATGCTCTCCGTTTAATGTTTTGGTGCCATTTTCTTCTCCTTTGCTAGAGAGCTCCTCTCCATTTTATTTTACAGAGATCACATGAAAATCATAATAATAAAGCCTCTATTATAGGCAAATAAGAATCCTTTTTGCTTTCCAACAACATAGACCATCTTGAAGAACACTTCGAGAGAGCTTATTGAAGGGGATCCATTGCACATGCTTCTAGGGGTTTGACAACCATTTAGGTAATTTATGGCTTCATTGTTATCCTTCTCGATAATTTTAAATGGTTTTTATTAGTTCTTAGACCATCTAAAATAATAAAATATANNTAACGAAACTCTATCACATGCTCTCCGTTTAATGTTTTGGTGCCATTTTTTTCTCCTTTGCTAGAGAGCTCCTCTCCATTTATTTTATAGAGATCACATGAAAATCATAATAAAGCCTCTATAATAGGCAAATAACACTATTTGCTCTTCAAAAACGGGGACCATCTTGGAGAGCATTTAAAGAGCTACTTGGATAACTCCTTTTGTACACGCTCTTAGTGTGAGAGTTGTAACGAGGTTATGACCACATTTTCTTTGGACCGTGTTTTGAGAAATTTGATTAATGAGTTTTTGGTATTTTTTTTATTTAGGTTTGATAGGAATTTGACCAAAAAAAGTACCTTTTTTCCTCCGCGTGTGTGTGTGCGTGTGAAAGAGGCAGAAGAGCTATTTAAATTTGGTGGTACCTTGCTTAACTTATCTTTAGCAAGTGCCTTCTTGTCTCACTATACCTTATCATTAAAATTTGTGTAATTCTCTTAGGAAATGGGTTTTTGTGCATGTCTTGATATGGGAAGGGGGTTTAGTGTCTAATTGGCGATGATTTTAGCTAGTTATTTTTTTTAGTACGTAGACATGATATGTGATTCCTTAAGGATTGAATCTTAAGGATTGAATAGTGTATGATGACGTTTTTTTTAGTAAACTACTTATAAAAATATTTGTTTATTTTTGAGATTTATCAAACATTTTACTTAAAACTTCTTATATAATCCTACTTTTTTCACTTTTAAGATTTTATCAAACATTAATTTTTACTTCCATTTTCAAAAAAGTATTGTTACTCCCTCCATTCAAAACAAAACACACCATTTTTGACACTATTCATTAATGAAAAGAATCTTTAAAATTATGGGCAATGTGTAAGAGAAAAGATGGTCATGTGGTATCTTGTTTGATTCGTCTTCATAAGTACAATAAGAATATCAATTTTTTATATTTTTTATAATGTAAAATTCAATATGTTTACGTTACAATTTGTGCATTAGCAAACGTGTAAAAGAGAACTGGTGTGTTTGGAGTTGGATGGAGGGAGTATCAATTTGTATTTTTGAAAACCGTGTTTTTGATTTTCAAACCTATCTGTTTAACTTGAACTTGTCTATGGTATTATGTTTCACTTCTCTTTTGCTTTTCAGTATTCTTTTTCTCTCTTTTTTCATTTTGGGATTAAGGATGATTCATGTCGATGGACCCTAGATTACTTTGGGATTAAGGCTCTCTTGTTGTTGTTTAGGAATTTAGGTAATTATTTGTAGATTGGTTATCTTGTGGATAAGGGTATTGAAAATTAGGGGCAAACTTTGGTTGTGGTAATACAGTCATACGAGTAAGTGAGGAAGTACTTACATCATCTATGGCTTGGATCGGTAACTATTGTAAGTTAATATGTCTTAGTCCATGCCTAGGAACAATTGGAACAATGGGAAGTTCAGATACTTTAAAGATGAAATGGCTGATGGAAATCGTACTAATTTGTTGGATGTATGGTTTTTGAGGTTAATGTTTGATTATAAGCTTTGGGTTAGGGACTAGGGAGGCATTGAGGTAGGAAGCTAATTTTGATTTTGTGATTTGCTATTGGGTGAATATGTGCCTAGGCACCATGGGACTTTGGTTAAGGTAATACGGCCATATGATTATATTAGACTAAGCACTTAGATCACCTATGGCTTGGATTGATAACTATATCAAGTTAATTTGTCTTAGTCCATGTCTAGGCACAATGGGAAGTTAGAGATGATTTCAAAATGAATCGGCTAATGGAAATCGTAATAATGTATTGGGTGTATGGTTTGCTATGATACTCGGACACGTCTGTTGAGTGGCGTATTCCGTATCGATACGATACGATACGTATCGGATACGCCAATTACTGACGTGATACTGACACGGCAACGACAAAAGGAAACATCTTGATCTTCATCTTAATTTTGATGGAAAAACGACGACTTAACTGTAATATTTTAATATTTATGTGTGGAAACAGTAGCAAAGGATCTTATCTTGATCTTGATCTTGGTGTGAGGAAGAGTTTGTTCTTGATCTTGATCTTGGTGTGATGGTGTGAGGGAGAGGTGCTGCATGTGTGTGTGGAAAAGGAGAGATAGAAGGAGAATGTGTATTGCGGCTGGTATGGGTAGAAAGATTAGGTTTTATTTTTAAAGAGAAGTGTGGGGCAGGGAGTTAATAATTACTATTGTGTATTTTATGGTTTTTTTTTTTTCTCTAATAGAGAGAGATACGGGGTAGTTATACTGAGTACTATAGCAAGAATTGTAGGTATAAAACAAAAAAATACAGTATAAAGTATATTTTTTATTTATTTNAAATCACGTGTCGGATACTCCGATATGTATCGGATACGATACTTCGTATCCGTGTCTGAGTAACATAGATGGTTTGTAGGTTAATGTTAATTATATACTTGCGGTAGGGACATGGGGTAAGAAGTTAATTTTGATTTTATGATTTGCTAGTGGGTGAATCTGTGCGTAGGCACCATGGGAAGTTTGAGATGACCGTAGTTTTGTTTATATGTTTAGGGTTTGGGAGGCATTGGAGTAAGATTGTAAGAAGTTAATTTTGGTTTTGTGGTTTGGGAGTTAAATATTAGCGTCTACTTAAAAAGTCAAATTTACATCCACACAACTTGTTATCTTGTGTCTTGTTATCTTGTGTATGTGAGAACTGGGGAGAGGTTTCCATCACCAGTTCTTTGGAACGAACCTCTCTCGTTGAAAGGTTGCCTATCCCTCCATTTACCTAGCTATTTGCCAAGAGCGTCATTAAGCAACATTGATGTTGATGTTGCACTCAATATCTTTGATTCTATATTATATTTTCGGTATCTTGTCCTTGCGAATCACTGTAACATCCTATGACGCGGTGTCGCATCATAGTTGCGGTTTGTCACGTCTTAATTTTTTGTGTTGATCATATCATCGTATAAGCTATATGTAAATCTGTATCGGCTGTTGGCCGTTCGTTTTGGTCAAATCTAGGTTATTTTTGAAAGCCCTTGACACATCGGAAAATATGATTGTGATAAGCAGAGAATCGTTCACCTAACAGAGAATATATTATAGCGTGGTTGACATAAATTGATTGAGAGGTAGGGAATTTGAGACTCTTTAACTTCATTAATTATAATTCTATTTTTGTTTGTAGGCTTTCACGAGGGGAGACAATGGGGTCTCTAATAGGCGACGAAAGGCATTTGGCGAATGGTAATACTTCTTTCTTGACACCCTCGCCAAAGTGTAAAAGACGGAAAGTATCTGCAGTTCGTGATTTTCCTTGTGGCCTAAATACATCAGAGTTTGATGAAGGGGATGCTCTCAAGCGGATTACTCGAGCAAATATGTCCGAGCAATGTTCCGAGGTCAATGGACGAGGGAAGAAGTCAAAGTCAGATGACGCTTCTAGTAAGAGCATTGTGCGGAAGAAACATGGTTATGATGCTCAAGATAATCAGAAATGCTATCTTACAAGAAGTAAGGGCAAATCAGAAAAACTGGAAGAAAAATCTATGTTGATTGCACCTTGTCCCAAGAAGAAGAAGTCCGATGGCGTTTCTAGTAACAATATTGATCTGCGAGAAAAAAGTAGGGATACCACTCAAGTTGATAATGGCGTCAAAGTGCAAGGACTCATGTGTGCAAAAGTAAGTAAGGGGACAGCAGAACTGAGCCCATCTCGTGTTAGTGCAAAAGTAAGTAAGGGGAAGAAGCATGGTTATGATGCACAATATAGTCAGAAGCGCTATCTTACAAGAAGCAAGGACAATGCAAAAAACCTGCGAGAAAAATCTATGTTAACAGGTGAATTTTCTCAACCACTGGCTCTCAGAGATGATGAAGACCGCTCAGAGAAACATGACGTTGAGCTTCTACTAGGACCACATCATTGCGGTGTTTCCATCCCTCCATATGTTCCCTGTTCTCCTATAGTTATGGAACGGGATAGGAAGTTTGAGGACGAGAGTGAAATTAGGATTTTTTCGGACAGGAACCCCAACATGGATTTTCGGAAGGATAAAGATGAGAAAGTAAAGTCAAAATCAGAGGGTGCTCTTACTAACAGCACTGAGCTGCAAGAGAAAAGTAGTGATATCACTCGGGTTGAAAAGGGGGTCATTGTGCAAGGTCTCATGTGTGCGTCTTCTTCTCCGTGGAGACAGGTGGAGACGCCTGTGAAATTGATCCCATCTCATATTAGTGCAACAGTAATCAACGGAAGGAAGCATGATTGTGATGCACAAGATAGTCAAAAGCGCTACCTTACAAGAAGTAAGGGCGATGTAGAAATGATGACAGAAAAATCTATGTTGGTTGCACCATGCTCCAAGAAGTTAGAGGCAGGTAAGCTTTCCCAGTCGTTGGCTCCCAAAGATCACGAAGACTACGAACGTCATTTCAAGCTTCTTCCAGGACCACATAATTCTGATGCTTCCGTCCCTCCATTTGTTGCTTGCTCTTCTGAAGTTACGGAACGGGAGAAAAAGTTTGAAGATGAGAGTGAAATTAGGAGTTTTACTGACAGGCTAAAGAACCCCTTTGTGGATATTGTGAAGGATAAAGATGAGAAGATTAAGTCAAAATCAGATGATGCTTCTAGTAACAGTATTGTGCTGCAAGAAAAAAGTAATGATATTACTGGAGTTGAAAAGGGGGTAATTGTGCAAGGTCTCATGTGTGCGTCTTCTGATCCATGGAGACAAATGGAGAGGCCTGTAAAATTGAGCGCATCTTGTGTTAGTGCAAGAGTAAGTAACGAAAAGAAGCGTGATTATGACGCACAAGATAATCAGAAGCGCTATCTTACAAGAACTAAGAGCAATGCAGAAAAGATGGCAAGAAAATCTTTGTCGATTGCACCTTTCCCCAAGGAGTTGGAGACAGGTCATTCCGATGTTTCCATCTGTCCATTTGCTACTTGTTCTCCTGAAGTTACGGAAGAAGAGAAAAAGTTTGAAGATCAGAGTGAAATAAAGAATTATCAGAATTGGCTGAAGAACCTCATTGTGAATTTTGTGAAGGATAAGGATGAGAAGATAAATTCAAAATCAGATGGTGCTTCTAATAACATCATTGAGCTGCAAGAAAAAAGTGGTGATATTACTGAAGTGGAAAAGGGGGTGATTGAGCAAGGTATGAGTGCGTCTTCTTCTCCAGGGAGACAAGTGGAGAGGCCTACAAAATTGAGCCCATCTTGTGTTAGTGCAAGAGTAAGCAGCGAAAAGAAGCATGATTATGNNAGGAAATCTATGTTGAGTGCACCTTCCACCAAGGAGTTGGAGACAGGTAAGCTGTCTCGGTCAGTGGCTCGCAAAGTTGATGAAGATTTCTCGGAGGATGAGGGACGTGACTTCGAGCATCTTCCTGGACCACGTAATTGCGATGTTTCTGTCCCTCCCTTTGTTGCTTGTTCTCCCAGCGGAAGAGGTGCCCGTACTAAAGTTCGAGCAACCCTAAGGTTATTTCAGGGACTTGTCAGAAAGATACTTCAAGGAGAAGAAAGCAATTTAAACGAATTGGGAACAACTGGTAAAACGGCACATATACATGCTGCCAATGTCTTGAAGGAACAAGGGAAATATATCAACACCGAAAAAGTAGTAGGGGCTGTACCTGGAGTGGAAATTGGTGATATTTTTAGTTGCCGCTTAGAACTTGCAATTATTGGGATTCACACTCCTTTGCAGAGTGATATCGACACTGTCAAGAAAGGTAACACTTGCATTGCAACAAGTGTTGTGGCTTCCGGAGGCTATGACAATGGTGAGGATTACTCTGATGTATTGATATATACGGGTCAAGGTGAAAATCCAATGGGTGTTGATAAGAAAGCTGAAGATCAGAAGCTCGAACGAGGAAATCTAGCCTTGAAGAACTGCATTGATGAGAAGAGTCTGGTGAGGGTAATTCGAGGTCTCAAAGAAGCAAAACCGTCAGATAATGGTGACGAAAGGACTAAAATGACTGCCGCATACACTTATGATGGGTTGTATACTGTTAAAAGATATTGGTATGAACTTGGGCCTCATGGAAATTGGGTTTACAAGTTTGAGTTAAGTAGGATTTCAGGTCAGCATCAGCTAGCTTGGAAGGAATTGAAGCATTCCAACAAGTCTAAAATGCGTATAGGTTGTCGTGTAGATGACATTTCAAAAGGGAGAGAGAAACTCCCGATTTGTGCTGTCAATACCGTAGATGATGAGAAACCACCATCATTTACGTATATTACCGGCACGATGTACCCTGACTGGTGCCGACCTTTACCACTTACGGGATGCAATTGTAAGGGTCGATGTTCTAACCGATGTGCTTGTGCGAAAAAGAATGGGGGAGAGATTCCATATAATTTAAGTGGGGCAATAGTCGAAGCAAAGCCCCTTGTGTACGAATGTGGTCCTTCTTGCAAATGTCCTCCATCTTGTCCCAATAGAGTTAGCCAACATGGTATCAAACTTCCACTTGAGATCTTCAAGACCAAATCTATGGGGTGGGGTGTCAGATGTCGTTCACCTATTCCATCCGGAAGCTTTATATGCGAATATATCGGAGAATTACTGGATGACAAGGAAGCTGAACAAAGAGTTGGTAGTGATGAATATCTATTTGATATTGGCCAGAACTATAATGGTAATTCTGTCTCGGATGGACTTCCGGATCTCATGCCTCACATCCCTTCAACTGATAGTAATGCTGTCGAAAATGTTGGATTTACCATTGATGCTGCTAGATATGGGAATATCGGGAGGTTCGTCAACCATAGCTGCTCTCCTAACTTGTATGCTCAGAACGTCCTTTATGATCACGAGGATGAGAGAATCCCTCATGTCATGCTGTTTGCTGCTGAGAATATACCCCCTCTGAAGGAACTTACTTATGATTACAATTATACTGTTGATCAAGTTTTCGATTCCAAGGGGAATATCAAGAAAAAGAATTGCTATTGTGGCTCAGCTGAGTGCACTGGTCGGCTTTACTGATGAACTTGGACTTGCCATTTCATTGTATTTGTAAGTCTCATTGATATAGTTAGTTTTTTTTTAATGTTGTGTCTATTCCTTTGACGTATTTATTTTATAGTTCGAAGACTTCACATCTCATTAACTCACACATTATCTGCACTCTGCAGTAGAAATTAATGCTAAGATCGTCTGCGTTCCTATTTCTGTCCTCCAAACTTCGAACTAATTTCTGATATTTTAGTTATACTTGGCAAGTTGAAACTTGAAAAGGGAACCTTCTCATCATATGAGGTGTCAAATTGGAGTACCACATTTATTTCGAAACACTTAAACGTAAAAGCAGCGTTGCAGAACTCCGAAACTTCCACCAAATTTCATTTTAAGTCAAATGAATTCAATTTAGAATATGGAATTTGCAGTTCGTTTTGCTGACCACCTCGATGAATTTTACATATCTTAGTTATTATGATTTTTATCCCTGTTTTGGTAACATCTGATTTTGGGTATGTGCAAATTGTTTAAATTGTGACACCCTACACTCTAGGGTTGTGGACCCATCATCGACGTAGCTCTCAGGTCTGTCACCTGTTTGTTCATTGGAATATCAAGTATTTTAGTTTGGTTAATCCCTGATTGATTGATTTTCTTACCTGATTGTTTCTTTCATAATTCCTCACAGTTTGACCGGGGTTTGCTTTCCAGTTGCAAAATTGTCTAACAAAGATATGATCATTGAGGGAAATAAAAATCGTATTGTCAAATGGTCTTGTTTTATGTGATGTTGGTTTCTTGTCTGCTATGTACTATAGGTTGTGTATGTTACCCCTATAGTACCTATTTTGTTGGTCCCATTTACGATCTGGCTGGTCTTGATGCTTGGTTAGTGCAAAATGACGACTTAGTTAAGCCGTTGCCACGGGACTACATGGCAATGGTACCCTGGGAGTGATTTCATTGAAAAAACAGTCACCTTTCAGCTTCCACTAGACTAATCAGTTTTATCATTTCTTGCCTTAGTTGGATGATGCTTTTTGAAATACTAATTCTACAGCTTGTTGCATTATAATGCTCGGTAGTATTTATTCTGTTGCTCTGCACATTGCATTATAGTTACCCTAATGACTCAGAAATTTTTGTATTCCTTGACGGTTAAACTGTGTATATTCATGTTTTTGCAGACTAGAGCAGAAGAATTACTGTGAACTGAAAAAAGAGCCAATAAAATTGCAAAAACTGAAATTGTTACCAGGGTGTTTCGAGTCCCCT
>LHUT01007042.1:0-10556 GCA_001412135.1 Silene latifolia subsp. alba | reverse complement strand
GTTATATCGTAATATGAGGAATTTCGTTGTATTCAGTTATCTGTTATAAACTGATAACTTAAGAGTTAAAATTGGAGGCGAAGCTTTTCTCTTTTGATCGTTCATTTTAAAATTGGCAGTTTGGTGCTAATTCTTTTCTGCAATACATTAAGACACTGATATGGAATGAGCATAAGCTTTAACCGTCTCGGGTAAAAAAGGACATATCCTGGTTTACCTCTGCATAGTGCTTTATTTGTCTATCTAAAATTAGAACTGAAGTAACTGTCATCGTTTACCATTGGCAGTATACAATCAATTATCCTATCAAAAAGACTAACATGGAAGGACTATCTATTCATCACTGATTCTGCACATCAGTGAATAGTTATGTAAACGATTAAGCATGGTACTATTTCATATTGATGGTGCTCACAGTATAATGAATTTCCTCAGAATTTACGAACAGAAGAAATCTCTAAACCAGAACAACTACTAACATCTGATTAGTTTCAACCGTGAATGGTTAACATGCTTAAATAACGTTATTTTTTGCTAAATAAATGATACTAAGTCAGACATGTTAATGTTGTACTTGTAAATGCAGAATTTTGGCCTGAAAAAGACTATTCATGAGAAAGCATCAAAGAGTATGAGTAAAGAAATATTGGAGGATCAAGGGCAATTTTAAATTTAACAACAACAGTTTGACTTAGCAGTGTGAGATCTACTGTTTTACTTCCTAACCTTTCACTTGCAAACCGTATTTGGGAAGCATTGCTAACCTCATAGTTTCGCGTCTTACACAACATGGCATTTTCACATTTCATTCTAGGTCAAACGAATGTAAGTTTTTTGAAATCAGTTTTGCAGCAGTTGCTGTAGAGTCTGGATATTATATTTTAGAGCAATGTCCAATATGCAAATATCATCTAAAAAAGAAAACCATTTTAGATATGCTGTGATGGCGAAAACTATTCCCTAATAAATTGGCCCATAAACATTCTAGCAAGACATCGATTTATAATGGCTCTTGCGTAGGCAACAAAATGTAAATAGAAATATATATTATGCATATCATATATGTTTGAAAATGGGCAATGATGAACTGTAAGTCTGCAGCAGGCATATTTCATCCAATAATTTAGAGGGAAAAGGCAAACTTCTTAGCTTAAGTTATATAAGCCTTAATTAAACAGACAAAAGAGCGTAGAGTTTTCTAGATATTCTTTCAGTGGCAGTCTCCTGTGATACGCCTGTTTGTCCTTGTGGTACTCGTAGTAGGCGCAGATGCAGAACCGCTGAACCAATCTTCTTTTCCTTGATAGTGTAATCATCCCATCGTTGTTTTCCCTCACAAGCTGGTTAGTATAATCCCGGTCGACCTTAGAAGTGTCTGTGCCTATGATAAACCATTTTGCCCAACACTTACAGACTTGGGACATGCTTTGCTTATCAGATTTACAGAGCCTGTTAAAGACACAGTTGATCATAGGCTCTAAAGTGAGGAATTCATGTGGTTGTGCATCGCCATTTGGGATAGCCATCTCCACCTTGTGAGTTGTGAATATATCTTTGCATGCATACGTATCTTCCTTCCATCCCACGTAGCCCTGAATGAATTCGTGCTTGTCAGAGTCGTTTCTATAAATCAGCCTTGGGCATTTGAATGGCGGCATAATTGGCAGTTACTATTGTTTTATCTTCCCTGGTTATTTTTTTTAAGGAGTATGAATTATGGAAGATGGTGAATTAATTATAGGATTAAATATGTGGGTAGTTACTTCGAATATGAACCGTCAATTAGATTAATTAGTCATGATTAAGCCGCTTAACTTGTGCATGAGAACCTGTAAATTGTCGTGTGAAATTGACCATTGGCAGACCACAGTCATTCTTTTGCACAGTAACTGTCAAATCTTCCTGACGTCAGTTTGTGGGTGCGGTAAGTTTAGATTAGAATTGTGACTATTTAGTTACTTGGTATATTTAGAAGTCGGATTAATCGGAAGTCTCTAAATCCGTTTTATTTATAACTTTTCATTTTAGACGTTCGCTATTTTTTAATAGTTTAGGACAGATATTGGTCTTTCACATAAATGCAAGTAAGAGGATAGTTAGTGGGAATTGGATATCCCCAATTGTTTCTGATCTGCCTTTTTGTTAAACAAATATTTTATGTTTTAAGTTTAATACGTATCTTGGTTGTCTAAATTAAGAAATTTGGTTATTAATAATTTATTAGTTATTTCTAATCACTTGACAGTTAGTATCTGGGCATGTAAAAACCCGTTTTTAATAATAAAAATTTGTGTATGACTGTGTTGTTTTATTTATAACGTTGAAGGGTTATCTTTCGTCTGAAATTAGCAGCAAACATGAGAGTACCTGTTTATATATCTTATTTTTAGGACATAGTAAATGCAATATCTTCCTTTGTAGTTGCAATATCTTTAGTTCTTTCTTACAATTAAGATATTTTGTTTTATTTATTTGGTAAATTAAGATGGTTGTTGTGCATCAGCTTGTTTTTTACATTAGCGTAATTTATTGCCCTCAATACTTTTTTTATAAGGCGTTATTTTATTGCCGTTTTTAATAATTTTGCCTTTCCTACATTTTTCATCTATTTCGTGTTGATTCTTTTTCTTGTGTCAATTTCAAGTATAATCAGTTTGATGATATGAGTCATGTTAGTTTGTCAAACAATGGACCTTTTTTGGTTTAGTAAATTAATATAAGCCCAAATAAAATGTGTTGGGCCTAGTAATTAGTTGTAGATTTGGTTTGAAAATCTTTTTGCATTGTAATAGTGGCCCAGTTTGTTTAAATCCGCACTCGTTATCGTTCTCTTGTATCTTACTTATCCTCCGTTAGGCTTGTAGTTTTCTTAGTTTGCTTTACACAAAAGTTGGTCCCCTGTCCATCCAAACTTCAATTTTTTTTTTTAAAAAAAATATATTTATCAATTCGAATATATTTTGCATGTTGAATGTTGTGGAATGCTTAACTATAAATATGTTTAAATCTGTTTTATCATAAGCATTTTAAAATAGAATAAGCTAACCTTGGCTGCATTTGCCATTTGAATAGTACCATTACATTGCTTTTTCATAAATATTGGTACATTGCATTAATCTGACATGTACATTTGAATAAACGCTGCATAAACATTTCCGTATGCAGATATTTCTTCTCCATTAGCTTCATAATCTGTTGCATTTCTGAGGACAGTAGATACCGGTACATATTGTACATTTCTTGTTTCGAAATACTGTCGATCATAGTCAGTCGCAATCCAAAGGTATGGTTGGTATCGCTGAATTTCTGTAGACGGTGTGTTTTGGAAATTGGTGCGACCGTGATTTGCTTTCTCAAACATTTTAGAAAGCTTAAAAGCAGAAATGCATTCGTCAGTTGAAGACCCAAACTCGATTATAACAACTCTTACAAACTCATCTTCATTTGTCTCCCAAACAATCCTGATTTTGGTTACTAAGTATCCAAGGCTCCTCAGGGTATCTCTTACTATTGTAAAGCTTTTGCAAACATACTTGCCATTTTCATAATGGCCAGGTGCATTTGCCAAAACACAGGAAAATGGTTTAATGTAGGTGATAGACATAATATTTGTGTGGTAGTGTATGTTTTCTGTCTTTGGTAAAGTGTTGGAATGGATGTTTAGATCTGAATATTTATAGGCAAATGTGTGGTATATTGTTACCTTTCAACATAGGTATTCAAATTGTATATAATTTGGATATATTCTCCTACATGTATAGACAAAAAAATTGTTGTATAGCAGGGTTTCTTTTTCATTTTTATTGGAAATTGTTATGTATTGACAGTGATGCTGATTACTTTTGGTTGTGCGAAGGGAATCTGTTCGTCTTTTAGTGTAATACTGTTTTGTTCAACCTTGCGTCAAAGTGTTGTACGTCTGACTAAACAAATCAGGGTTTGTTCAAAGTGTAATACTGGTTTTGTTCAATCTGGCCGTTTCAGTAAAGCATTTGCTGCAGATATAATTTTTTTGCTATTTTTTTTAGTTCTCTGAATCATTTCTAATAAAACTGATTTTGTAAATGAGAAATTATATAATAAAAACATGTTTATTGTTTACCATTGTCCATGAATACATGCATACTAAGTTCATATTATTTTGTAACTTCATATTTTTTAATTCAAATTGCTATATTTATGTAGCTATACATACAAATATCATCATCTTCGGCCATGTCTTTTCCTTGTTTTTTCAATGCGTATGGGACCTTTTTACAGGTTGGTTTACACCCAAAGTACTCTGTATCTCGCCTTGTAGCTATCCAAAGATATGGCCCTTGCTCTGGCCTGTAAGTTGCGTAGTAGTCGTCTCTGCCACACCCTACTTTTTCGAATTTCTCTGCTAATTTGAATGCTAACTTGCAGGCTGTATCATCTTCACCAAACTCAATTCGTACAATTCCATTGAAATGTCTTGCTGCTGTGGAAGTAGCAATGCAGATTCCTTCAATGTTGTATCCCTGCATGTTTAGCGTGTTAGCGAGATTGCTGAGATTCTGTGGGATGTATATGCCTCCTTCTATTTTCCCAGGAACATTAGCTAAAATGCAGGTGTATGAGTATATAAACATATTGGCCTTTTTATGTGTTTGTAGTATCTTTATTTGGTGAGTTTATCTGTCGTTTGGATTTCTTAGATATGATTTTTGTTGTAAATTTGGTGCTTTAATATAGCGGTGGATTTATTGGTGTTGTTTAATACTGTATTGGGAATTTATATAGCAATTTATTGATTCATNNATTTCAAACTGCAAATTCATTGTTAATTTTTGTCCATACGTTTAAATTGTTATTACTCAATGTGAAACTGCAATTTATGCTAATTAATCATTTGTAGATTTGTTTTTAAAATCGTTCGGCATTGTAATAATGGCGTAGTTTGCTTAAATCCGCACCCGGCATCGTTCTCTTGTATCTTACTTATCCTCCGTTAGGCTCTTAGTCTTCTTAGTTTGCTTTAAACAAATGCATATTATTTAGTTTCTGTGCATGTAAATACCCTTTTTTTTATATTAAAAGTATGAACTTGTTGTGTCATTTATATCGTTGAAGGGTTATCTTTCGTCTGAAATTAGCAGCAAAGATGAAAGTACTTGGTTAGACATCTTATTTTTAGGACATAGTAAATGCAATTTCTTTCGTTTTAGTTGTTAGATTACCAAAACACGGATAATTAGTAGCTTCTGGAGTGGCGGAAGTATACCCTTTAACTGCTCTTGACTCTCTTAATCAACTAAGTTTTGCATTTTTTCCTGCCTAGCCACTACAATTAGAAATGCAAGTTAATAAAGCGTGAGTTTCCTCCTTTTGTTTATGTTTATTACTATATATTGGTTTAATTATTGACTTTTGGATTGCAATACAGTCATACGTAATTTGTTTTGGGATTAGCTATTTGTATTTTGTATCCTCAATTCCTGAATACTATGGCATGCCTGTGTTCACGGTTGTTATAGACATTTGCATTGCTAGTCAGTAAAGGATGTGGTTATTTGGGTGAGTTATAAACGTTGGCAGTCATTGACAAACGCTGTCGCACGCATCATAGGAGTATGTTCAGTCGTAAATCCCTTAACATATAACCTATGAATGACATAATCTGTACGTGATGTTTGGTTTCATAGTAACAGCATGCAGTATTGTTCACGTAGCGCTGATATGCAAATTCAGGCACACCTGCATTCAGTCTGCAGCTGTAGTAATTAGACCTTATTCTAGGTTTGTACTTAGCCATCTCTGGTGCTGCCCACCATTTAGAACGAATTAGTTTGTAAGCACACGTATCTTTGATTTTCTACAAAGGTGCACTGCAGACTTGGCATCGTCGTTACGTTTAGGTGTTTTGTTTTTAAAAGGCACATTATACCAATATTTGTGCTACTGCGGCCGTTACGAGTTTCTCCTATATTTTTCGCAGGAACCCTAATTCGCTCTTTCTAGTTACTGAGGCTGCTTAGTTAATGTGATGCGTAATGAATTTTAACTGGCGAATAGTCCGTAAAGGATCAGAATCTCAACAAATAAAGATTACGCATGAACAAGTTTATAGCCTTTCATTTAAACACAAAGTTCTGGCTTGCTTAATTGACAACAGAAAGTTTACATAAACAGCAGTAAATGGGCATTGTTAACACTCCTATTACTTCTATGCCCAGTAAAATCAACAGATAAACTGTTCTACTGTTTATGTAACCATCTTCTTTATGAAAGAGGATGGTGTCAAAATACTTGTAATATTGGAACTTATAAACAGACCCATATGTAATAAATCCTAAAAAGTCATTCAACATGATATAAATTACGACACATAATTTAGTTGCTATCCGAAAACGGAATACCTAAGATGCTTCATAGCAACCCAAAATTCCAGCACGCACTTCATTGCAGTTCAGTAATCTTCCTAATTGTCTGAATCATAGTAGCCCTCACTACCAGATTCATCGCGGACTTGTTGCAGACGTTCTAATTCCTCCTTGTATTCATCCCTGTCAAGTTTCCTGTGAAACTTTCGCCTTTCCCTTGTACTTGTGTAGTATTTGCATTTGCAGTAGAGCTCCACCAATCTATTCTCTCTTGTCACCATTATTAAACCTTTTCGGTTTTCCCTCACCAACTGCCTCTTATAATCTATCATGACCTTTTATGTATCGGTGCCCACCAAGAACCACTTTGCCCACCTTCTATATGCCTCCGCCATGTTTTTCTTATCATTCTTTTGAAGCCTTTGAAAAATGTTTTTCATTATATCCTCTAGATCAATTGCAGGATGGTGTTCCTCTGACCCATTTGCTGATTCTCTTTCTCTGGATACCTTTTCAAATATATTCTTACACTTAAACTGTTTAACTTTCCACCCCACATACCCTCTAACAAACTTTGTTTTGTCGTCATCCCTTTTGAAGTATGGTCTGGTGCATGTAAATTTGGCCATATTATATTCAGATTTGTGGTGATGAATTGTTTGCAGTTTGTTTTTCTTGGATGTTGAAGATTTGATGATGATGGAAAATGGGGGTGTTTTATGTACTTAGTGATTAAATAATGGCAATTAGTACTTGGAAGTTACCAAAACCAATGCGTGAACAGTTAGTGCCTTTCTAATGACCATAGAAAACGCAGCATGCAGTCATCATTAGTCTTGTCATTTCAAACCTTTTCACCTTCTTACACAAGTTAAGTGTACTTGTTAATTTTTATAACCCTTGAGCCTCTGAATATGCGAAATAGTACGTGTGTGGCCTTTCTATTTTTTTGGTTTGGTTAATTATTAGTAGTACGTGTTTTTAAAACTGTATTAACTTTATTCGGTTTTCATTACGTGTGTGAATATTGTTAGCCACCGTCTCGGTTTTTTTTTTTGGGAAGAAACAATCATTTAAATCATTTAAAATTCTACCAATATACCTTATCAATACAAATGAAACGCAAAATAAAGGAGATCTGGTTAACGTAATAAGTAATAATATATCAACAGTGATTATGGCAGTGAAACTGGTTTCATAGTGCTTAGAAGACTGATTAAAACACATATTGCTTCATCTAAAACATCACACTGTTTCATTTATGTGGTTAAATGCATCTTATCAATTTGTTCCTTTAATTGTCCGGTAGATGAAGAGATTTAGACTGTCGCTTATCGTTTTTTTTTTTTTTCGTTACTAAAATATTTGTGGTACACGGTGTACTTCCAAGCTAAGATTTGGGATAAAGTGGTATGATTTTGAGACTTGTCTTAAGATGGGTCTTGGTTTTCCAAGACTCAACTTGAGACCCATGAATAGTAATTGTGAGTGGTAAATGTGGATGGTACATGTAGAGAAGATAAGTTTTTAAGTCTTAGGGATAAAGTAAAAAAAATAGTTGATTTTTAATCGAGTCTTATAAATAAAATAATAATATTTTTACTATTGGTGGGGCTCCAAATGGGGCTTGGGATAAACATAGTCTTTTGATTTATTAGCAAAAAATAGTAGGCAGGTAAAGATACATTTACAGTTTAAAATAATGCAACCTTGCCGATTTGAAATGTGATGCTAACTCTAAATTTTTTTAAAATTCAATTTAATAAGTCAGACACGCAGATTTAAATAAATGTTGCAGTGCTCAAAACAGTCTTAAAATGTTTAAATGAAACTGATTAAAGAATCATTGAATGATTGCATATGACCTGTAAATCTTAATACAAGGCAGGTCTTTACTTTATTGCCAAAATTTGTGACTGTTAATGTCAACACTGCAGAGTCGTAACCAGAGTCCTCCGTCACATAATCCAGAAAGTGTGGTGTCTGTCTGTGTATAATGTCAAGGAAGTCTTGAAATATTGCTCTAGTACTAGGCACAGACGCTGGTGACTCAAAACAACATTTATAATTCAGTGGTTCAGTTGATACAGAAAATATAAATTGAACTCTTAAATGTAAGTTAGTCGGTGTAAACTGTAAATTATGTATGTAGCGAAAGATTTCTGAAGGAGTTTAAAGGCACAACCGCACTCTAGATTGCGGATCTGAACTTGTAAACTGTGCAGTGAAAATGACTATTGGATAGACAATAACCATTCCACTGAACAGTTATGTCAAATCTTAATGACGTAATATTTTGAGCTGCCTATTACTCCGTATTAGATTGCAATGGATAGTATTTAGTTTGGTTTTAGAGTAACCAATGTCCCTATTTTTTTTTTGGGTTGGTTTTCGTTAAAATTTTTAATTTGTTGTTAAATTGTCTAAGGTAAAAGTTCTCTGTGGTACTTCGATTGAAATAATGCTGCTTTATTTCTGCGTATTGCTACATTGCGAGAATATTGACTGTATTTTGGTAATTTGAGAGATGCTTGGTCGACATGTATTGAAAAGGCAGTCTTTTATTGATGACATATATAATTTACATCTCATTAAGTTTATCTAATGAACATCACTCTCTTGTTCTTGCTGCCATAAAGAACTCATGAATTTTCGATTTGAACTAATTATTTCAGCTGCGAAACACTAATTTCGCTTACTGTTGTTGGGAAGTTGCCAAAATGTGCCTTACCACCCAAGAGCGCCAAAGTTGATCAGTTATTGGTGAGCATCCAGTACTTAGGCGTGAGATACCTTTTGAAGCACCCACTTTAGGACGTTTTCCCGATACCATGACTTAGCCGGCGCAACCTGTATCTATATTGTATTTGTTTTCACCCTTTGCTCAATGTGGATAAGGCGCTCTTTTTCTCCTGAAATACAAATAAGACAGCAACATCTTTAGGCCAATAGACAGGTAAAAGCAACTGATACTGTTAGGTATTTAGTTAATTGAGTTAATAGCCTCTAGAAAGATGTTTGTAATACACCTTAAATTTGTTGGTGCATTTTATTTAAATTATTTCTTGGTGGAAAGTACCTGTGGAAGCATTGAGTCTAAGGTCTCTGCGGTAATTTGTAAGATGCTTTCTAAGTTTTCAGTGTTGGCAATGAAGCAATATGCTTCAGTGCTATCCACTGTAGTAAACGCGCACTTCATCCTGCAATTTGCAAATTTAAAATATGTATTTTCATAATGCTTGTGTGAGTTTGAGGCCTGCTTATATGAATTTGTACCTTGGGCAGGAAATAACGTTGTCTGTGAAACAAAAACCACATGTATATTCCGTCCCTTTAGTTTCATAACAACCTGAACCACATTCACTACAACCAAGGTAGAAGTGTACATCTTTCCGCTCAAAATCAGTAAGCTGCACTTGCAGCTAGTGTTTTTCCTCTTGTAGAGTATCATTACCCTTTGAATACACACACATTCTTTCCAGTAGTTAGAATAACAAATTTTTATAAGTCCTAGTTATTCATCTTGACATGCAAAATGTCCTGTAAATACCTTTCATAAATATATTTAAGTCAAATATAGATTGCAAATTATATTGTGGCTTACCTGCTTCTTAATCAGCACATCTATTGTAGTTAAAGTACGCCCAGCTATTGGAGTGCGTATTTTGATGACTTGGCGATTTTTCGCCGCTAGGAATGGGAGCTTTCTTTCTCTCCTGCAACGTTGATTTATGTCAATAAACATAGTTGAATTGGTTGTCTTGAAATTCTAATTTTGTTTCTAAATACTTACCATCCACGAAGGGCATCAGCTTCCTGCCCTTGTGGTTCAATGTCTATACATGTTAGATGTGTTGTTGAAAGTGAGAAACCTGCGTGTTTAAGTTTGTCATTTCTGTTTCTTTTGGAAGGCAGTATTAGATTCACAAATTTTAAGTGCGTTGCTTTTAATCTCTACACCTCTTCAGTAAGATGGCCTCAAAGCTGCAAAGCTAACTATGGGGAACGATGCTATAATGTCTTGCAAAGCCCTGCAGTGTTGAATATCCAAATCTTCCCAAGCTGTAACTATCATTATTTGTTCAGAGCTTCACATTAAAATCAAAAGTTAGCATTTTTTAAAGCAACTTTGTAAAGCATCAAGCAGGTCTAGCTAACTATAGCTATAACTCATTACTTATTAGATATTTTTTTTGGGGAGGGGGGGGGGGG
>LHUT01007041.1:6014-18833 GCA_001412135.1 Silene latifolia subsp. alba | reverse complement strand
GTAGATGTTAGATTCAATTACATGTTAAAGCCACACAATTAAATCATACATAAAAATAATTACGATAAATGAATTACAATAACTAAAATTACAAATATTACAAGGTTTATTTGCTCTATGTCAAAAGCACGCTCAAAGACGGAACTAAGAAGAAAATAAAAGGAAAAAAGAAAATTTGAATTAAAATATGAAAATACGTCATATTAGAGGTGATAATACGGATAATAGTCAATTTAAACCTTAATTATAAGCTACGTCAAAGCGAGAACGAGTTCAGAGACAGAAGCCAACCCAGAACAGGCGCAGCATCTTCTGCGTCCTCTGGAAGAGCCGCAACACTTTCTGCGTCTGTTCTTGAGCTGGGCTCTGGCTGTGAAGTCAGAATCACAACATCGTTATCGCTAATTGGTAGATTTAGGATGGATTATCAATTTTAGACTCAAATTGAAGTGCTTTAATTGATTACATGCATTTGGGCAAGTCATAAAACGAATTAAAACGAGAAATTGCAAATAATGAAACAAAAGAATCAACCAAAAACCAAAAAATAAACAAGTAGGTTGTCTCTAAAAAAAAAAAATGCAACCAAGTAACCAAATGTATGTCATTCAATCTCATCATTCTTCCTTCTTTACATTTAAATTATAATGCAAATCTACACCTTTTTTATTTCTAATTGCTTTAACATGCATGCAAGTTAAAATTTAATCATTTAATTTTCTTTCTATCTGACATTAATTGTGAATTAGATTAAATTGGTTAGGGTTAAATTTTTGCTTTTCATGGCTTGATCATTCAACCTCATCCTTTTTAATTGTAATTGATTTAACATGCATGCAAGTAAAGATTTAATCATTTAATTTTCGTGCTATCTAACATTGATTGCAAATTAGATTAAATAGGTTCGGGTTTAATTTTCGTAGTTGCTCTTTCATGAACAAAAATTACTCATTCACGGACTTTTTGTCATTATTTTTGCATTCTATACTCTTCCCCAAAAAAACAATAAATGAATTCTCTCTAATTCCTTTCCTTGCAAAATTAATCAAATCCGTCAAATTACTCAATTATGAACGCTAATTCTCATGTCGATTAAGTAATAATTCTAATTTATGAAATTAGGGTTTGAAGAAATTATTGACAACGGAAAGTGACAGTGGCTATGCCGTACTTGGAGGTAGCAGGTAGAGGCAAAGCATAAGAATTCAGTTATTCACATGAAAACTCCAAATAAAAGGAATAGATAATTTATTTATGTTCATCAAAAGTTTAGGAATTGACAAAAACCAACGTGTTCATCAAAAGTGCAGGAATAGCAATACAGTATGAAGAAAAAGGCATAATGAAGTCATGAAGGCAGTTGCACGAATTTGTGTTACTCGACAAACCAAATCATGCCGACGTGAGCTATGCCAGAAATTCGGTCGTCGGCTAACCTAGTGTAAAACTCGTCGACACTTCTGGCGCTGAGGGGGGCGTCTGGCGATGGTCTAGGTGGTGCGACTTCTAGTATTTAGGGGTCGTCCGACGGTGGTTGAATTGGGTGGTGTGATTTGTGACTAATTGAGGGAATCAGTGTGTGAAAATGACAAGGGTATAATGGTCATTCGTGTCCATAATTGAGTAAATCATGTCCGTGAATGAGCATAACCCTTAATTTTTCCATTTAAATTGATGATATGCAATAATTGAATGATCATTTAAAGGTTTTAACTAATTGCATGTAATAATTTACGCCTCAAAACAATTACTTTCAGGGTTTCTTAACTCCATTATAGATTTTCTTCTTTTCTTGAGTAGATAACTCATTATTTTCTGGGTTTTTCCTGGGTTTTTTCTTATTTCCATTATCCATTTCCTTTTTCTCATTATTCATTAGTTTACTCTTTGTTTTCTGCTGGTGCCCTATTAAATTTTAGGGTTTACTCTATTTGTACACATGAAATGATTCAAAACTTCTGTTTTAACCAAAATCTCTCCTTATTAGTGAACCATGCATTACAAAATATGTAATCTTTATTTCTGTTTTAATTGATTGCATGCAATGATTTAAACCTTACCAATAGATTACCTTTAAAATGAATTCGATGATTATGCATGCACTATTTCTTCTCTAAAAGATGCTATGGACATGCAATCTCTAAGATTTTTTGTGTTTGCATTCTTTCATCATTTAGACATTGTTCCAATGACAAAACAACATGAACTGATTCTAGAGCTGTTTGCTGTTAAACAACTTAGCTTTACAATATATGATCTGACAACTTAGCTCTAGAATCAGTTCACTCATTATGCATGCATGCAATTTCTTTTCAAAAACAAAAATATGACAATCTAGGACATCTAACAATTTCGTCTTTGCCATGTAATGTCCGGCTACCCTATTTTCGACTTCTACTTTGAGTTGCTATGTTGATTCTTGTGCTTGTCTTCCTATTTTTACCTTTGTTGCAAACCTGTGCAGGTTAGGGTACCTAATTTAGGACTTTTGCTAATTGTTGTAGCCGTCTGCCAGAGGCGTTCTTGGGACCCCTCTTATAGTTCTAATGTTGCGCCTGTTATCTAGCATGCAGGTTCAGTTCCATTGCCTCCATTACCTGTTACGTATTTTTCCATGGATATACCGGTTTAGTTGGTTGGCCTATTTTGTCCAAAGATTCCCCTGTTTAAAATTTATCATCATAAATAAAGGGTATTGATAACTTCTAAATTCCTGACCAGATGTGAGCAAAGATAATGTTTTAATTTAGCTATCCAAAATTTTGTACAAAGATAAAAATAGTATACAGTGCTACATCTTGTATCTACCAAATACTAAAATGCATAAATTAATTCTGCATGTTTAATATATACTTCTGAATTTCATACTGTAGTAGAGTTTATATTTCATTTGACAATATATGTTAGATATATGGATTATATACTTTATTATCCTTTACTTATCTTATTAATAACAAATACTCCTTCCTAGTCTAATTGTTGATTCTCTTACTTTTTGGCATCAAAATTAAGGAAATGAATTNAAATGAATTTGAACCACACAAAACTTACCAAAAAAGGAAAGGAGAACCAACACCCGACTAGCATTGAAAAGGAAAGAGGAACCAACAATCAGACTAGGAGGGAGTAATAAATACATTTATAAAGGTACCGCAACTTGCAAAATGAAAGATAGTCACATGTATCTGAGCGACCTTACCACATCGAGTAAGAAATACAACGTGAAAGTCAAAGTTATTGAAAAGGCATGTCCCAAGTGCTCGCCAAAAAACAGGATCCTCTACCAAAATCTGCTACCCGAAGATGAAAAGGTAATAATAATTCTTCTCTGTTCTTGTACTATTAGTCATAAGACAATATAAAAGATTTCACAAATACCAAAAAAAAATAAAATTAACATAATGTATATCTGTAGGGTATCAAGATGTGTGGGATACTCTTTGATGAGCAGATTGAGCTATACAACGACGCCTTGGTATATAACGGTGTCTATGAAATTTCAAACGCACCAATCAAAACTCGTCAAGAAGAATGGAGAACAGGTCCATCCCATCTGATGCACCAGATGGGGTTCAATCGTCTTACAGGCATTCATCCACTCAACATTGGTTCAGGATCGATTCAGCCACAATATCAGAACATATCTCAGATTTCGAAAGTATCTAACACATCCGCTAGATATGGTAAAGCAACAAACTCTCTAACAAATATATTCAAAGAATATCCCTGATAAACCTGTGCACAAACAATTGAATTATAACATATGTATGCAGATATACTGGGAATTGTAGTCTTTTCAGAAGAAGAACCACGCAGCATCACCACACAACAAGGCAAATATTACACTTTTTGAGAACTTGCTATTGTGGACCACATGTAATTCATATCTGCTACAAGAAAAACTAAGTTACAATCTGCCTTACTATAAATTCAATGCTAAAATAACTATATCATGTTTAAAACTCTACAGCACCGAACGACCATTACTTATCTTTGCGTGGAATGACTTAGCTCATAGTCTCATACTGAATGTGATTTACTCCTATCAAAAGCAACCAAGCTACAAATAGTAGGCTTCACAGCATTAAAGATCTCCAACCACAAAGGTCGTGTTATATTGCATAATGTAATGGATTACTTCATATACAAATGTTATTCAAATACTTGACAGTTAGCATATTAAATTCACAGGTTTCTCTATGACCACCACAATGTCAACAACATTTATTCACTCACCCACTGCAGATAAACCAACCACTCTTAAGGACTGGTAAGCCATCAAAAATAGCTGTATTTATTCCATTTTACAAGGAAATAAAAGGTAGCCTGTATCAATGTTGCCTTATATTATACAAAAACGAGTCTTTATGTGACTACATTATTGGTCAAGATGCTTGTTTAACCATATTTGCGGCTCGCTTAACTTCTTTGATGGAGTGTCAGACACCATATCCTTTATTATATTGTATCCAGCCTTGTCGAGCATGTCTGAGTAGCACACAGGTAGACGGGTCTAATGACCTTTTGTTCACTACATATGCATTTAAAGTTATAGAAAGTAATTTTCTTTTGTATGTCTCATATTAATAATATCAACTAGTATTTTTTAAAAAGTTCAAAACAAAAAACGAGTCTTTCTGTTACTACATTATTTGTCAAGATGCTTGTTTAACCGTATTCGCGGTTCAATTAACTTCTTTACGGAGTGTCAGACACCATATACTTTGTAGTATTATATTCAGCCCGTGTCGAGCATGTCTAAGTAGCACACAGGTACACAGGTCTAATGACCTTTTGTTCATTGTGTATACATTTAAAGCTGGAGAAAGTAATTTTCTTTTGTCTGTCTCATATTAATAATATTAATTAATGTTTTTTAAAAAGTTCAAAACAAATTTTCTTTCGTCTTTCCCCTTTAGTAATATCAATTAGTTTGTTTTTTTCGAAAAGATAATTCTGTCAAACATCACGCTGATCAGTACATATCGTTTTCACTAATACAGGTGCAATCGAAACCAAACCAAACTCACAGAAATGAAGGAACGCATTCTAACTGTACGACGCTCATTCCCAAACAAACACAAGACAACAATTGCAGCACCCAGCAAGAAAAAGGTATTTACTTTATCTGCACTTACACTTTTTACATTAAAAAAACAGTAACACATTCTTTAACATCTACCATGAATATAATATCTCACGCAGGCATATAACACAATTCAAGATGAGAAGTATATCCTTAAAATCACAATACCTGAACCAAGCTTGGACAAAGTTAATGCATACTTGGGTTGCTCCAACTACGAGAAAGGCACAAATACACCAGCAGGAAACGTTTATAGCTGCATAAACTGTTCAACGGACAATGTTATTTCATCACCTAGATAATCATATCCTTTTCTTAAAAACACATCTAAAGAATAATGTCAAACTTTTACACTCTTACAACAACTTATCTATTAAAAAAAACCACCAAATACAGGGTGACTCTCAATTGTCAAGTTACTGATGGCACGGGAAACTTAGCAATCATAACATTCACAAGTAATGCAGAGAAGATTTTACATATGCAGGCACCCGACATTTTCAGAATGAAACACACGGTACATTTCACAAACACTTAATAATTTTACACCGCATTAATTTAAGAGTGTCCGTTAATATAACAGCATGCAAACTACGTATATTGAAAAAGTTGGGATTTAATTTTTACGCTTAAGTTTATGGCAGCAAATAATTTGGGTCTTTAATTTAAGTTTCAATTAGTAGCTATGATCAACTCCCATGTTTTTCCTAATCAACTTCTATTCTTCTCATCATCATGTTGTTCTTTGCAAACTTCTATTTAAAAAGAGACTAAAATGAGCTAAATCATCATGCATCACTGTTTAAACAAGTGTTAATTGAAGCACTTATGTTTGGAGCTTTGTTCAACTGTGCTACTATTTTGTTGCTTGGGTTTTATTAGATTGCTATTGAATGGAAACCGTGCAGGAGGATAACGTAACATTTGAATCAATTAAAAATCTGCTATAAATATCCCCAATCATGATCGAAGTAGGACCAACTACAACACTTGTCATTAATAACGTTCTACAATGGGGATTAAAGAACGTGGCGAACAACTTCCTGCAAAATCCAACAGAAGCTGCTACTAAAACCCTCTCCGAAACAGCAGAAACCACCAAAGAAAAAGAAACAATGGATCTCACACCAGGCATCCCAGAGGAACACCCTCAAACAAATGTTCTGACGACTGCCAAAATCAACTCAGACACACAAAACTTAATTCAGGTCAAAATTAAAGGCATGAAGAAAACAAATCCAAATGTTACTGCTCCAAATACTGAAGCAAGAAATTCTGACAACCAGGTGACAAGCACTTCACCAAACACTAAAACAGCACCATGAAAACAATAAGGTACCTAGAAAAAATTAAATGTATATATTATAAATTAGTAAACTTTTGAGAACACTGAAACTTACTAAGCTAAGTGTTATATTTAAAAGCACCACACCCCTGCTTTTGAACCAGTATCTATCAAAATCCTTTGCACTATGGATTAGGCACATCATCTTCTCCGAACAATGGATTAGGCACATCATCTTCTCCGAACAATTACACTGCTGAAGCTACAATGTAAACCTTTTGTTATGATGATGTTATAATGTAAACATTTTCCTGTAAATATGTACTTTTTTTTGGTAACCTAAAGAAAGCCAGTGTACCATCTACTTATACAATGTTCAAATTGCCCTAAATTAGTTCAAAATAAATCATACACAACATTTTTGCTAAGAATACATGCAAATTGGGGAGGACGCGGTGCAACAACTAGTTTATATAAAATGTTTCATGATTTTAACTCTAATTAACCGCCTCGGAAAACCGAGATGGTAACATCTCCCAATTTCCTTGGCCGGGAAAGAAAGGGGTGTTACAGTCTTTGACGCCTGTTCATGGACTGGTTTAATTTTTTTTTTTACGTAACATCCATGTTTCAATCGTGGTTTGGAGGATCTTTGTGTAGTATTCATTCCATTTTCAAGCGTACTATATACTTAGACAACTTAGCCATGATTCATGTGTGTTGTCATGAATTCATCATCCTTTTTTTATTGTTGAATAAAAACTACGATCGTCAACAATTTTTGTGCGCCTTTTCCATGTTTTGAAATTGAAAGGCTTGGAATTGCAATGGTTTTGACAATGGTAAGGTAAACAAGGATTAGATACTGATGGTAGCCTCCCTCGGCAGCAACCTCCCTCCTCGCCGGCGACCTCCCTCCCAGCTGTCCGCGACAACAACAACCCTCGCTGTTGTTGAAGATGGTTGACAGTGGCGGTTGTTGACGGTGTTTATGGGTGAGAGAGGAAATTAGGGTAAAACACGTTAAAAACATATAAGAGGGAAAATGGGAGGAGGAAATGAGAGGGGTATAATCACCAACCGTGTACTGTGGTGAGTAAAATGTGTATTGCGATAATCAGCACCCTACTTTAATGACGAAAAGATTAAAGGTAGATGAAAAGATTATTATTTTTTAAGTGAAAGCAAATGTAATTTGTTTCTTTATTTAAGTTAGATCATTTTGGAGGAAAAACTTTTTAAGAATCCCATATATACTAGAAGACTAGTTTGAATGCCCGTGCGTAGCAACGGGGTAATTAGCTTATTTATAATGNATTTATAAATTCTTTCTTTTTTTGTTATGAAAGTAATCAAAACGATTTATAATTTTGTTTATACATAGTATGAATAGTATGAGTCAAGTCATTCTCAAATAATACCATCAATAAAAGATTTAATAGTTTATAGTTTTATATTATTTATCCTTTAGTTAAAATATTATAGTTTAGTTTTTAGTGAAAATTATATAATTTGATGAAAAGATTAATTTCAATGAAAAGAATTATATAATGAAATACATTATAATTATTAATTTCCTAATTTAGTAAATACGAGTACAATTAAATTATTAATAGATTCCTTATTCAAAAAGATGCTTTTTAGAGGGAAAATTTGTAAGTTCGCCTATTCTTTTAGTAGATAGGCTGATAGGGGATGTTCTTGAGAAAACAATCTAGTTGGAAATTTGTAGATTGATGCTAAGAAAATGAAGTGAATTTGGAAGTTTTTTGACAATTCCTTAACACCATCTTAAAAATCATTTGATTTAATAGTTTGGAATAAAATGGATTAGAACAAAACATTATAGAAGTATGCAGTTCTAAATCCATTCCATCTTAAAAACGTTTCGTTGATTCTAAGTTTAGAAAAGGGGTGTTTGGTGGAATACGTTGGAATTAGAACGGCAAAATCAACCTGACTCGAAAAGGTTGACCCGAGTCCCGAAATCGACCCGAACTGCCGCACCCGAATGATACCCGAAGCCTGAATTGACCCGACCCGAAAATTACCCGAGTTTTCATAGACCCGTAACAGACCTGACCCGAAATGCCCGATCTGAAACCACTCAACCCGAAAATGACCCGACAAAATATAACTCTAATTGACCCTAAAAGACTTGAAATGCCTTTTTCTCTCTTAATCATTAACCCGAAAATGACCCGGTCCAAAATAACTCGACCCGCTTGACCCGAAACAGACCCGACCAACAAACCCGGAATAGACCTGAAATCCGAAATGATCCGGCCCAATCCGAGCTAACCCAAAAATTTGAGAAACCCGAAATGACCCGACCCGTTAACCCAATTTACCAGGTCTACTTTGAATGGATTGGAATGGGTGGAGCGATTTTGAATTGGAGTTAAATATCTTAGGGATTGGAATAAGTGGAGAGATTTTAAATTGGTGTTAGATATCTTATAGATTCTAACCAAAAAAACAGTATACTCCCTTCGTCTTGTCAATTGTTATCTTTTAGTTTTTGTACAAAGACTAAGGAAAGAGGAACAAGCCAAGTATAAGATTACAAGTGGACCAAATTGAGTGTGGATGATCAAATTTCTCATCAAATGCAATCCTAACATAGAAAGGACGACAATTGACTGAGACACGCACCCTAAAATGAAATAAGACAACAAATGACCGGAACGGAGGAGTAATATTTTTATGTACTCCCTCTGTCCTAGTATATCGTTTACATTTATTTTATTTTATAAAGGGAGAATAAAGTAAATGTAAACTATTAACTGGAACGAAAATGGGACTCAGTAATGCATGTAGAATCGACAACTCACAATTAATGTTTGTTACAACTTACAAATCTTTGATAGAAGTGCTAATTAAATCAGTTATGTGAGCTCTGGTAGTGTTGCTTTCCAACACTCACTTCAAAAGTCCCACAACACAAGCATGGCGCATTGGATCAAGTCAAAGAAGATCACTTCATCAACATGGAAGTTATCATGTCTACTATCAAGACATATTCTCACACAGTTTCTTTCTTCTACATTAGTCGATGCATATAAGGATAGAGGACCACGTACAACTTGTGTCATTTTTTACTTTGGAGAAAAAATCTCAAATTAAGGGGAAAAGTGATTTTCATAGTATATCAATTATTAGCTTCTGACTTGTCAAATCATAATATGGGCCCGACCATCGCTTGTAAGGAGGGCGGATGATCCAACCATTCTATAAATCTCTAAGATACCTCGTCTCAAAACTAATAGACAATAAGAGTAATTCTAAGTCTTAGAAAAAAAAAAGTTGTGATAATCTTAACTCGAACCTTGACCTTCTATAGAGAACTTGGAACTCCCCACACCGTGCAGCCCCATCCAATTTCTACTCACCCCATCCTTCGGGCATCACCAAGTTTTGATAACCTCCTTTTAATCGACACGCCATGATACCTTGTCATATCTGCACCACATGCCACTGTCTACTCAAGTGAGTGCTCTCATATGCTCCTGGTCATGCATGTCCGTGTGTCCTACTTGAGACTGTACACACATTCATATCGAACTTCTATGCTTCCAATATACTCGAAACAGATCCGCCACTTAATTACAAGTCTAGAACACAACGGTTTTTGGCATCCGATCTGGAAAGGACCTACCAGACCTGTGGCACCCAACCTTGTAAGGGTCTACCTGATCAACAGTTCTAGTACAAAAACGATCTCTAGTCTCCCACATGACCTATAGCGCCTTTCATCCATTTCGCTCTGGACCGAGCTTGCTTAAGGTTGCACCTCAAGTTAGGAGTTTCATGTGTTACAGTGTACGCCACCTTCATGTCTTAACTCGATACTTCACCAACGTACCATTCATGGACTCAAGATTTACAAGCAGTTTGCCATATCGAGTCCATGCATCCGTGACCCGTGAATGTTATTTATTCCCCTCTTCAAGCTCCGCCATTTATACTTAGCGTAGGCCCAAGTTGAACTTTGGGCTCTTATACCACTTGTTCTGCGAAAGTGTTGATCCCTTCTTGTTAAGTCTGTGTCGCGTCGGTGTCCATGGTTCATAATAGGATATTATCCGCTTTGGGCTGGCTAAGCTCTAACGGATTTACTTTTGGGATTCTTCTAAAAATATCTCGTACTATTATATTATGTGAACTATAAAAATAATCCACCATTTCCACGCCACCGATGTGGAAAATGGGTTTGCATCTTAACAGATACGATTATCGACAGGTCTGAAACAAAGTTACTTAAATTGTTCTATCTATTTTATTTATTTAATTACATTTTGATTTTTTTTGGTTATTTTAAAGCGGAATTACTTTTTCACATACGAACTTTACTCTTTCACATACACTTTTTCATTAACTTTCCGTACTATACCCTTTTACTTAAACCTAAACAAATTAACTCTTATATGTATTTTTTTCCCCAAAAAATCGAATCTAATTATTCTAAAAGCTTGACTAATGGATTATAATCCTTCAATGGGTGAATAATTTTGTTGTTTAGTAATTATTAATTTGTTTTGTTAAAATTATTAGGGTTTCTTAATTGTTAATTAGTGAAATTAATTATAATGCTATAACCGTGTATCCCCAATCCTCTTTCGTGTTCTTCCTTTTCAATCTTCAATTCCTAAGAAGGAAGGTGTCGGGGCAGGGGGAGGGGACAGTGCGGTAGGTGTGGTGGTTGATGGTGGTCGAAGCAGGGGGATTCCGGGAGAGGGGGAGTGCGGGAGTGGGGGCCGTGCATGACGTGGTGGTGGTAGCCGGTCGTGGGCTAGGGTAGGCAGATCTGGGGAAGGTGGGGTTGGGAATGGGTCGTCGGATGGGTGGGTATGGTGGTCGGCGGTGGTCGGAGCAGGGGGAGGGGGAATGCATGGAAGGGGAGTGAGTTAGAGGGAGAGCCGAGCCGGAGAGGGAGAGGGAGAGAGAGTGCACAGCACGGGGGTGCATATTAGGGAGGTTGACGCCGGCCGGAGAGAGGGTGGTCGGCGTGAGGGTTGCTGACCGGAGGTGATAAAGGGAGGAAATGAATGGAGGTGGTGGTGAGTGGTGAGGGAGACAAGGGAATTGAGGAAAAAAATAATTTGGTGAGGGATTGAAAAAATGACAAGAGTAATAAAGTAAAATGCGTATGTGAAAGAGTAAAACTCGTATGTGAGGCACCAGAGGCACTGGACTCAGAATGCAATGGGCTAGGCCATAATCCTCCGATCCTGTAACTGGGGATGAACAATATGCTGAACAAAAGGGTATGAGCTCAGAATGCATTGTGCTAGGCGTCATTCCTTCAAACTCAGAGATTAGTTCTTCTCCTGTAGCTAGTGAGGTGGGTTCAGGATCCCATGTGCTAGGTCTTACCTGTCCTGATTCTATAGGGAAGAAGAATTGTTAGAACACTGAACTTGGTACGACACAGGCTACTGCTTATGAAGTTTCTACTGCGACTACTTACTCAGTGTTGCAGAATGAGGGGCAATTGTTGGATACTGGTGAGGAGGTGGCTACTCTGGCTGAGGAGACACCAGACCCTGCTAAATGATAATCTCTTCTTGGAATATTAGGGGGTTTAATGACCCAATAAAGCAGCATGAGGTTAGGGGTTATTTGAGTAGGAATAAAGTAGAGGTGTTTGGTTTGTTGGAAACCAGAGTTAAGTAGAATAACTTTGTTGCTATTAGTAGGATCTTTTCTACTTATTTAGTTCTGAATAATTACCCTTATCATTATAATGGTAGGATTTGGGTTTTCCTGGACACTATAAGGGTCACTTTGATCTCTTCTTATGGCCATGATCAGCTAGTTCATCTTGAGTTGCTACATCATATTTCTAATAAGGTGATACATGTCTCTTTTGTCTATGGTAGCAATGATGCTGGCCATAGAGAAAGATTGTGGGGTGAACTTATTGGTTTAAAATCCAAGGTCACTAATTGGATTTTGATGGGAGACTGGAATATTGTTAGGGATATGGAAGAGAGAATTGGGTCTAACCCTCCCTCTGTCACTGAAGTGTTGGCTATTAATCAATCCCTTCTGGACTGCCAATTAGACGATCTTCATAACTTTGGTTGTGAATTTACTTGGACAAATAAAAGAGAGACTGCTACTAGAATTTGGTCTATATTGGATAGAGTGGTTGCAAATTCCTTATGGTTGGCACAATTTCCCACTACTCAGGTGAATGTTCTGGCATCTGGGATTTCTGACCTTTCACCCTTTGTAACACCCCCATTTATTTAGGAGCCTTTAGCTAGACATTCCCAAATAAATAGGACTGTTACCATCTTGGTTTCCCGAGGTAGTGAATAACAAAGTACAACAAACCAAAGTACTTTAATTAAAACTTTAGCGATTACATGTTTATTACAAATTAACCAACTAAACTTAAAATAAAATAAGATACAACTCGCAGCAGAAATAAATAAAGTGA
>LHUT01007037.1:0-11149 GCA_001412135.1 Silene latifolia subsp. alba | reverse complement strand
TCGGGACACCCACCCCAATCAGCATATATACGGCTATACCTGTTACCTAATTAATTGAGCTGACGATAAATATGATGAACCAAGTCTCTTTTTCATCAAACTTGTGGTGTGCACTGGTAGGTAGACTTGGCCACACCGGACTAGCTCAGGCTGGTAGGCCAGTAGCGGGCTGGGCAGGGTTCTGAAACTGGTTGGCCGGGTCAAACCGGTCTATCAACAGGATCATCAGCCACATAATCAAGACTTGTAATGGTTAAAAGTCATGGTGTTCATATACTACCTGTGAATTGAATTTAATGTGCAGAAGACTAGGCATCCCTCTTACAGCGCGTTTAACAATCGAGTCAACTTTGAAACATAATCTGTCAATCAACAGTTAATGGTTAGTGAGTCCTTAACAAATTAAATAGCAACTTATCCCTACATCTCTTGAAATTTGATTCTCAACAATTAGCTACATTAATCACTTTAAACCACCAAAAATGACTCAATATTTTCACATGAATACCTGGTATCAGTTGATCACCACTGTCCTACCATGGCTAATACTGTCTTGCCACTTATGCCACCCGGCTCTAGGGAATAGCGAAACCAGTAGTGTTGAGTGCTTTAACGAAGAGAGGAAAGCACTTCTGCAGTTCAAATATGGCATCACAAAAGATCATTGTGGACTACTCGCTTCTTGGAAGGATGATACTGACTGCTGTCAGTGGCATGGAGTCCATTGCAGTAACTATACAGGTCATGTTACTATGCTCCGCCTTCAAAGTTCTGATTATAATAATTGTATAGAAGGTATATTGAGTCCTTCCCTTCGCAAGTTAAAGCATCTGAGACATTTGGACCTAGACTTCAATTATTTTCATCCGCCTATTCCTAGTTTCCTAGGTTCCTTGACAAACTTAGAGTATCTTAGTTTAAGATATGCCTTCAATTACTTAGGAAAAAATTTGAAGTGGCTTTCACATCTAAGCTTGTTGAGGTACCTTGATTTGAGTGGTACTGATCTTAGTGAAATCGAAAATGCGATTCACATTATAAGCGAACTACCAATCTTAGAAGTTCTCCATATGGATTGGTGTCAACTTCCAGTAAGCATTCCATCATCACTTGCACACATAAACTCCTCATCAAACCTTCGTGTTATTAGCCTTTCTGGAAACAATTTCAATTACAGTTCATTGTTTCAGTGGTTGTTCAATTTACCAGGAATTACTACTCAGCTCGTATATCTTGATCTTTCATCGAACTTATTGAAAGGTCCCATTCCCAATGATTTTGGGAATCTAAACCATCTTTCTCATCTTGACCTTTTTGATAATCAAGTAGAAGGTCCCGTTCCAAATGATTTCTGGAATCTGCACCATCTTTCTCATCTTGACCTCTCTTATAATCAATTACAAGGTTCCGTTTCCAATGATTTCTGGAAACTACACCATCTTTCATATCTTGACCTTTCTAATAATCAACTAAAAGGTCCCATTCCAAATGAATTAGGGGATCTACACCATCTTTTACATCTCGCCTTTCTTATAATCATCTAGAAGGCCACATACCAATCGAGTTTGAAAGTATGGACTCCATTTCATACCTCTCTCTTTCATATAACAATCTCCAAGGGAGCTTTAAAATGTTTAGTAGGTTATGCAACCTCCAAAAGCTCGATTTGAGTGCTAATAACTTTACAGATGAGATAACGAATGTCATCCAAGCATTATCTAGCTGTGAAAACGCAACACTTTTGACACTAGATTTGAGTCAGAATCACTTCTGCGGTGCCATTCCTGACAGTATCAGCTCACTGACGTCACTGAGGGAACTATACCTTGTTGGTAACCAGATCAACAAGATTAGTAAAGGTTTAGGACAACTTACTATGCTTGAAAAATTGGATATTTCTTCCAACTCTTTGGAAGACACTCTTACACATATTCACTTTTTAAACCTTCCAAGATTACACGAATTGTATTTATCTGATAACCCAAGATTGGTGATAGACATCGATGCGAGTTGGGTTCCTCCGTTTCAGCTAGATAAGATAAGTTTGAGATCTTGCAAGTTGGGCCTTTATTTCCCAAATTGGCTTTACATGCAAAACAATTTCTCATACCTTGATGTATCAAATGCCAAAATGTCAGACAGCATTCATGTTTCTTTCTGGAAATCATTGAAACTCAACCTGGGATACTTGAATATGTCTTATAACCAGTTTTCTGGATTGATCCCTTTTTTTCCAAATACGGATAACTTGCTTGAAGTAGACTTGAGTTCAAATCTTTTTGAGGGTGCTATACCATCAGGGTTCACAAGTGCTTCCACATTATACCTTAATGACAACAAGTTCTCTGACTCTTATATCTTTTGTCCCGATACCAAAAGCATGTTATCAGAGGTTGACCTGTCAAACAACTTGTTGTCTGGAAAGCTTCCAGATTGTTGGATGAACTTGGAGTTTTTAAGCAGTCTACACTTGGAAAACAACAGATTTTATGGAAATATACCAAAATCCATTGGTACCTTGAAGAACCTTCAGTACTTACACCTGTACAATAATAGCTTTTCAGGACCAATTCCGGCTTCATTAAAGAATTGTACATCCCTTGCTATTCTGAATCTTGGGTACAATTCGTTAATCGGAAACATACCACCATGGATAGGTAATGTTCAAGAGCTAGTCATTCTGATCCTACGAAGAAACAACTTTCATGGAGAGATACCTGCAAACTTGTGCCAACTCTCAAATCTCCAAATATTAGATTTTGCTACGAATCACGTCTCAGGAGGGATTCCAAAATGCATAAGTGATGTGACGGCAATGACGGGCAATACAAGTATGAGGCTGTTTCCTGATCAAGGTTATACTAGTAATGGGCATGTAACAATTGCTAAAGAAGATGAAACTGCAATTGTTACATGGAAAAGGGAAGAACAAAAGTTCAAAAATTCATTGAGATATGTTAAATCCATTGATTTTTCCTTTAATGAGTTGAGTGGGAAAATCCCAGATGGAATCTTTAATCTCACGGGACTGGTATCCCTAGACTTGTCAAACAACAATTTGAGTGGAAGTATTTCGACAGGAATCGGTCAGCTGACAGCTTTAGAGCTTCTTGATTTATCAGGCAACCTTCTAACAGGAACAATTCCTGGTAGTCTTGCCAAACTAAGCTCTCTAGAAATCTTGGATTTATCGAACAACAATCTCTCGGGAAAAATCCCAATTGGCAATCAGTTGCAGACCTTCGATGCTTCATCATATACGGGAAACCTTGGACTTTGTGGTGCCCCACTCCCGAAGTGTCGTAGAGATCAAGCAGATTTCAATGCACCAATAGTAAATGACAGTTCTAGCGTCCAAGAAAAGCATGAGAACTATGACTTGTTCCTAGGGTTGTACATAAGTGTTGTGCTTGGATTTATCATAGGATTTTGGGGAGTTTGTGGGACTTTGGTTATCAAAAGATCTTGGAGACATGCTTGGTTCCGGCTCATTCAAGACACTCAGGATAGGTTTTATGAGATCGCTCTAGGTATCATACCTCAGGCATGGAAGAAACCTCGACGCTGATAGGTATTTTGCCATCATTAGTAGTGGGTGTTGTCATTACTCATTGTTATATACATGTGAGGTTGACTTAAATAAATTTGTATCAGGTATATTGCTTTCAATTTTCACATTCTTTGTCCAAATTTGATCATTGACGATTTCCAAAATTGACAAAGATGAGAGCTAAGTCGAGAAGAAGTGAGCATCTTTGGTCAGTAGCTCAGCAGAATCCTAGTTTCACCAATTGACTGCAGATGTGGTTCATCATGTCGTGTCTTTTGATTTATCATCTCCGTCTCCGACTTATCGCGTCTGTTTGTACCTATACATATGGCTAATAGGTCAGGATCCATGCGCCGGATCACTCTACCACCTGGCAATAAAATTTGTGTCTAAGTCTTTGGTCTTCCCTCAAACTCAAAATAATAATCTTACTGGTGCATGGCTACCTGTTAATTCTCCACAAATAAAACATACTCCGTAGATTACTCGGACCCTTCTGTTTTACTCCGCATTAAGTACCTATATCGCACACTAAACAATGATATACTGCATAAACACTTCACAAACACCCACGACAGGCAAAATCCAGTCCTGCTAGGTAGAGCTACAGAGTAACCAGGGAAACTGTCAGCTGCAAAACAGTAATCACTTCAAGATGAGCTCTCGTCTTCACTAAAACTAATCTTAATATACCGTCTCACCATGTCAATCCAAACTTGATCAGATACAAAATAACAAACTATGTGTGCCACATTGGTCATCACTCGCTGTGTATTAATGTACCATGCTTTACCATAGCTACTCAGGATTATCCAGACATAAATAAACTGCGACAACATTAACAACATAGAAATTCAAAATAGTTGGATGTACTTAATTGAATTAGATCATTATGTAAGTATTTACCTCATTCCGGAGATCAAGACCAACGGCGACAAATCCGACCCGAATCCAGCAGGTCCTCCCTATTGTTCGGAAACAACTTAAACAAGGCCCGGTTTTGTAGGTAATTTACTAATTTCACATCGGTAATCGATTCACCTCATCACTTCTTTGTCCAAATTTGATCATTGACAATTACCAAAATTGACAAAGGTGAGAGCATATTTGGTCAGTAGCTCAGCAGAATTCTAGTCTCACCAAAGGATTACCGAGGTGGTTCATCATATCCTCCGTAGTGAGATAGCTGAAAGATGGCCACACGCAGGAAGAATACTAGTAATGGTGACTCCATCGGGTTTTACTTTCAATCCATTAGCTTCCATTTGAGCATAATGATCAATTGCTTCCCAACTTAACACTGCAGCATGAATCTGCAAACCAACCCACAAATTCTCCGAAGCAGAACACGCTTTCAAAACACACGGGTACGTGTAATGATCAGGTCTAGCATAACAACCAAACATGCCTTTAAAAACACATAAAGCATCTTGATAATGCTTGTGGGTGACATAGCTCCTGATCATAACATTGAAAAAGACGACATTTCAGTGCGGACTTTCGTCGAACAGTTGATGGGCAATGCCCAATTCACCACAAGCAGTGTTTGCCCTGATTAACTTGAGCCCAATTGATAATTTTTTGCGATGATATAGATCATTGATGATATGGGCACGGAGTTTTCCAAAGGTTTTAGCACCTTCGTATGAGTTTTAAAGTTTGTTACATGAATCTTCAGTTGGAATTACATTTTGGCGGGAAAGTTGAGGAGTTCGTTGATTAGTTGGTGAGAAGTTGCGGAAAAGCCTAGCCGCCTACGTTAGGAAAGGCCGGATACAAGTTGGATTGGTAATTTATTTTGTCGTATGAATCCCCGGTAAACTAAAGTTAAGGATTGCTCAGTTTTTTCCCTTGACAAAAAAAGTGGGCCCTATTAAAAATAATTTTTAAATTGATTCACGGAACTAATTGATTGAGACACAATTCGTCAAATGGTGAATAAAATCTTTCCCACACAAATGATTTACAAAGAGTGGCCATACTAACTAAAATAAAAAAATATATTAGTGATATGTTAAAAAGATTAAGCATCTCCCTAAATTATTTTACAATAGTCTCTTCTTGCTTCATATTTTCAAATTCAGTAGAAGACCATCTCTCACAAATTTAGTGGAGACATAATAGGGGAAAAAAAAAATTAAATGGGTCCCTTGCCCCATCATATGAGAGGTCTCTCGATAACGCTATTGAGAAACCGTCTCTCTGGAGTTTTTGTGCTTTACCAAAGATACCCACGAACATCCGTCAATCACCATTGCCATCCACCCTCGATGGCCGATGTCCCCTTCCTCCCTCTCTGTCGTCGGTCTGTTTTCCAGGTGGGGCGTTGTCCCGATTTGGGAAATTTGTATTTTTTTTAGTTTTCTTTTGTCCTACCTTGGTGGGTGTGAAAAAAGGGAAGAATAAATTCAGAATAAGGGGTAAAAATGTGTGGGATTTAGTAAAATTATGTACGGGATTTAGCATATCTAATTATATATTGTCTCTTATAATATTTTGATGGTAATAGGAAAGTAGTATTACTACTAGGATTAGGATACTCAGATATTTAACAATTTTGTGTCTCCTACTTTAACCAAAGGTAGAATTTAACGTACTATATATAAATCACGAATCTGTGTATTTTTATCATTATTATCATACAACAATCAATGATACAATTATCATCTCTCTCATATTTTTTTGACATAGTAGCCAAGCCGGAGAGGACAGTTATCTTTTGTTTAGTAAGTTCAGTTGTTGTCTATAATTTCCATCAATATGTCAGGGGATGGCAATGGAGATAAGAAAAAGAT
Organism: Silene latifolia subsp. alba; assembly: GCA_001412135.1. NCBI lineage: Eukaryota > Viridiplantae > Streptophyta > Magnoliopsida > Caryophyllales > Caryophyllaceae > Silene > Silene latifolia. The sequence goes on along the minus strand of LHUT01007037.1, from coordinate 4,804 downwards.
TCTGATTGAGGAAGTCTTTGAGCAACTGAAATGTACGCGAGAGGGTCTAACCTCCGAAGAGGCAGCCCAGAGGTTCGAATTATTTGGACCCAACAAATTAGAAGCGGAAAAGGAAAACATATTTCTGAAAATTTTGTGTTTTATCTGGTATAACCCATTGTCATGGATCATTCCGATAATTGCAATTGCTCTTGTAAATAATGGAGGCGGAAATCTTCGTGATTGGCATGACTTTGTTGTTTTGATCGCTTGCTTGGCTGTTAGTATTAACTATACAACCAATTATACTGAAAATAGGGTTATTGTTGGTCCCAAGTGCAAGTTGCTGAGGGATAAGCAATGGAAAGAGTCGGAAGTTGACGTTTTGGTACCGGGAGACATTATCAACATTAAATCTGGAGATATAGTCCCTGCTGACGCACTTCTTTTTGAAGGTGATCCTATAGTGGTTGACGAATCTCTCCTGACCGGAGACTGTCTCGCTTTGACAATGGGTCCTGGAGACGGAGTTTATTCTGGTTCAACGTGCAAAAGAGGTGATATTGAAGCTGTTGTTATCGCTACTGGTGTCAACACTACCTTCTTCGGAACTGGAGCTCATCACCTTATCGATAGCACAAACAATGTTGATCGCTTCCACAAGGTCGTTACAGACATTCGTAACTTCTGTATTTTCAGCATTGCAGGCGGTATGATGTTATGGGTATGGAAATTCTGGTGATGTACCCAATTTGATTCCATACAAGAATGGAATCAACAATCTAATGTTAAATTGATTTGCTAGAACTTTTTTTTTTTTAGCGAAAATGATTACGAGCTACGTACTTAATTAGTACTGAGTAACATTTAGAGGTTATGGGACGCAGAACAAGAACGTCATTCAAGATTGATTCGCATTGGGTTCATTTTGTTTGGATATTTTTGAGTCTTTGTAACAGGTTCGATCATATTACATGAATAACGGGTTAAGGTTGACACTTGATGATCCATGTATGTAAGCGAGTCGACACGAATACGGCATGAATTTTATTTGTGTCGGGTTTAGGTATAAGGGTTCATGACCAAATTCTATGTGATACAAACCCGAATCCGACACTACCTCATCTATTTGTCAGGCCTATACCTAACCACAAATCATTTGATATTACACTTATAAACGCATCTCTATATTAAGCATCAATCAACCGGGCCCATGCATTCCTGGACCATCACATGGACCATGTAAGTCACCCCCAGCTGGTAATCGAACCCGGAATCTCTCAACTCCTGCATTTATGCAAGTCTCAAGTTTTAACCCGGCTACCACTGAGCTAACATCACTTGGTTATCCATATCTCTATATTTAGTACTCCGTATTAACCAACCAACCAACCAACCAACCAACTCATTTGATGATCGATCTATTGTCATGAATGTTTTATATAAACCACGTTCAACATTTAAACAAAACAATAGTACATTTCTCTTGTATATATTCCCTTACACATTCACCATACATTGCATACACCAACCAAACATTTCATCCATACAACAATTAATCAATGGAAACAATAGTAATCTACCCTGCTCCTGGTTTCGGCCATTTAATCTCAGCAGTTGAGTTTGCTAAACTACTCTTACACCATTCTCGCAACTCGAAAATCTCCATTACTTTCCTCCTTTCTTGGTTCCCTACCATTAACACTCCCCTTTTCACCTCCTTCATCGCCTTCGTTTCATCCTCTGTCCCCTCCATTTCCTTCCATACACTTCCTTACATTCGTCTCTTGATGTTTCTCGTTCGCTTAACATTCCGTCTTACTTTTTCTTTACTTCTGCTGCTTACGCGCTTTCGCTTTGCATCAATTTTCCGGAATTTGACAAAGTCGGAAAGGATTCCTTTAGGAATGTTGATACTGTGTTTGAGATGCCGGGTTTGATGGAGGTTCCTTCGAGTCATATGATCGAGCCTATGCTAGATCGTGGAGTGAGTTATGACGAGTTTATACGACTTGGCGAGGCTATGGTTAAAGCCGACGGTATTATTATCAATACTTTTGATGCACTTGAGATTAAGGCTGTTGAAGGTTTAAGGCAGGGAACTTGCCTTCCTGGAGCTCCGATTCCTCCTATTTATTGTATCGGGCCCTTGATTGTTACCAAAATCGAGGATAATGCTGACGCGTGTTTGACTTGGCTCGACTCGCAACCAAGTCGAAGTGTGGTGTACTTGAATTTCGGGTCATACGGGCGGTTTTCTAAGGATCAACTGATGGAGATCGCTCTCGGGTTAGAGCGGAGTATGGTGAGGTTTTTGTGGGTTGTTCGAGAACCAAACCCGCCAACTTTGGATGCTGTTAAACAATTTACGCCCTCCCATGAACTAGATTTGGAGCCGTTACTTCCGGAAGGGTTTTTGGATAGGACTAAAGAGAGGGGTATAGTGGTCAAATCATGGGCGCCACAGATCGAAGTTTTAAAACATAAGTCTATAGGTGGGTTTGTGACACATTGTGGATGGAACTCGATTCTTGAGGCAGTGTCATTTGGGGTGCCTATGGTGGCTTGGCCACTCTATGCTGAACAAAGATTTAACAAGATTGTGCTTGTGGAAGAGTTAAAGATCGCGTTACCTATGGACGAGTCTAGTGATCGATTTGTTGGGTCAGGCGAGGTGGAGAAGCGAACCAAACAAGTGATGGACTCGGAAGAAGGGAATGCTGTGAGGAAACGTGTGTTAAATTTGAAAGAGAAGGCTAAGGATGCACTTGGCGAGGGTGGATCGTCTACTGAGTCATTGGCTAAGTTGGTTGAGTCCTGGAAACGAGAGTGAGTTTGTGTCGTGACTCCCAACATTGCTTCTTTTTACATTCAGTTATTTCCTTGATTGTTGTTGGTTGCTTCATTGCAATGTGGTTTTACAGAACAATGTAATATGCTTCGATTTTAAAGATGATACTCTATTAATGAATAATGACCAAGAGTAGATATATCTATGTATGACTTACTTTTCCGAGTCGTTGAGGGAACAACTTCCTGGATCGTCGATATCCACTGAAATAGCTCCCTTTCATAATGCGTCCATTGACCTGGAAATTTACAAGATCATAGACTTGCTGTTAGTCATTACTAGAATACTACAGTGATTCAAAATTTATTTAACCTTCGTGTTGTTAGCCTTTCTGGAAACCATTTATTTAACAGTTCAATATTTCAGTGGTTGTTCAACTTGCCAGGAATTACTACTCAGCTTCTATATCTTGATCTTTCATGGAATGAACTCAAAGGTCCTGTTCCAAATGATTTCGGTAATGTACACCATCTTTCATATCTAGACCTTTCTAATAATCAACTAGACGGTCGTGTTCCCAGTTATTTCGGTAATCTACACCATCTTTCACATCTAGACCTTTCTAATAATAAACTAGACGGTCCCGTTCCAATTGGTTTCGGTCACCTACATCATCTTTCGCATCTTGACCTCTCAAATAATTATCTAGAAGGCCACATACCAATTGAGTTTGAAAGTATGGACTCCCTTTCATACCTTTCTCTATCCAATAATAATCTTCAAGGGAGTTTTAAAATCTTTAGTAGGTTATGCAACTTCCAACAACTCGATTTGGGGGCTAATATCTTCACCGATGAGATAACCAATGTTATCCGAGCTTTATCTAAATGTGAAAACACCACACTTTTAACACTGGATTTCTGGGGTGCAATTCCTGACAGTATCAATTCATTGAGTATGCTGACGGAACTAGACCTTGGCGGTAACCAGCTAATCGGCAAGATTAGTAAAGGTATAGGACAACTTGGTATGCTTGAGAAATTGGATATTTCTTTCAACTCTTTGGCAGATACTCTTACTCATACTCACTTTATAAACCTTTTAAGATTAAGCGAATTGTATTTATCAGATAACCCAAGATTGGTAATAGACATTGATGCGAGTTGGGTTCTTCCGTTTCAGCTAGATATTATCAGTCTGAGATCCTGCAAGATTGGTAATAGACATTGATGCCAGAAGTCTCCACAAATAAAACATACGCTGTATGTTGTTCGGACTCTTCTGTTTTACTCCGTATTAAGTACCTATATCACACTCAAAATAATAATCTTACTGGTGAATGGCTACCTCATTCCGGAATTCCAGACCAACGGCGACAAATCCGGCCCGAGTCCTGTAGGTCCTTCCTATTGTTCGGAAACAACTTAAACAAGACCCGGTTTTGTAGGTAATTTACCAATTTCACATCGGTAATCAATTCACCTCATCACTTCTTTGTCTAAATTTGATCACTGGCAATTACAAAATAACATAGCTCCTGATCATAATTCATAACATTGAAAAACACGACATTTCAGTGCGGACTTTCGTCGAACAGTTGATGGGCAATACCCAATTCACCACAAGCAGCGTTCACTTTGCCCTGATTAACTTAAGCCCAATTGTTAAATTTTTGCGAAGATATAGATCATTGATGATATGGGCATGGAGTTTTCTAAAGGTTTTAGCACCTTTGTATGAGTTTAAAAGTTTGTTACAGAAATCTTCAGTTAGAATTACATTTTGGCGGGAAAGTTGAGGGGTTCGGAAAAGGCGGATACATTAGTAATTTATTTTGGCAACATGGTTTAGAAAGTAATATTACTACTAGGAGTAGATATTAATGAAAAAATGACCAAGAGTAGATATATACAATTATACATTATACATAATACATGTATGACTTACTTTTCCGAGTCGTTGAGTGAACAACTTCCTGGATCGTCCATATCCACTGAAAAGAACCGAAAAGGGTAGAGTTACACCAGGTGTATG
>LHUT01007031.1:0-11156 GCA_001412135.1 Silene latifolia subsp. alba | reverse complement strand
CTAGCTGAAAAGGTAGTTGATTTTGTTAAAATGACGCAAAAGTATATGGAAATTATTTAATATTATATAATAAATGGGTAAAAAATGGAAAATAAGTCATTTTCTTTCAAGTACCTTATTTGACCAAATAAGCTACTTGCCAAACACTTGTAAAAAAATCAGGTAACTGAAATTTTAGTCAAATAAGCTACTTTGGTCAAATAAGCTACTGAAGTGTCGTGTCAAACGGAGCCTACACCTCTAATTTACTAGGAGTAATTCTTATTTGAGATCCTCATATATGAGAAATAGATTGAACATTCAAGATAAACAACATACACGGCTAGAAAATGAACAATAAATGCAAATAATAAATGCTAAATATACTCATAGTAATTCTATTCATTTCAAAGTTTTTCGCTTTTAACCCCATCAGACAAACAATTAGCTAGCTAATGTTGACTAATATACTCTAGGTTTTAAGTACATTTTCACGAAGGATAGATCTTAATCCCGACAAGGAATAATTAACGACTCCATCAATCTTTGATACAAGACAATCAAAGTTTCTTGTATATATGCACTAATAAGTTAACTAGTAAAGTCATGACTCACGACCGAGATCTTTACTCCTAACAACATCATATTCGTACTTGTGTCTTCCTCCACATTAAAAACCGGTGACACCTAATTACACTAATCTACATTTAAGACCAATAGCGAAGATTATTATTATTATTATTATTATCAACAATTTTTTCCAAAAAAAAAATAAAAAAAATAATTAATTAAGGTGGAAACTTGACTCGACTCAATAATACTTTACTCCCCAACACTTATTAGTTGTCCATCCCCATCATTTCCCCAATCTCATCTCACCACACCACCAAGCTCCTCATCAATGGCGATTTCACCTTCCAAACACCTCATCATCTTCTTCTCCCTTCTCTCTTTCCTTCTCCTCTCACTCTCTACCACCACCTTCTCAACTCCGCAACACTTCGAAGGCTTCGGCGACGACGAACTCGACACCGTCGATGAACTCGAGGACTCGCCTCCAATCCGACTCACCGATCCACCTTCCTTAACTCAGTCCGATTCTCTCTCCTCCACTCCTCTTTCTTCATCTCCACCGTCCGATCCCTCCATCTCAACATCCCCGCCGTCCATTTCCACTCCTTCCTCCTCCGCCGCCGCCTTCGAGTACTGGGATGAAGATGAATTCGAAGGCTTACCGACTGAAATTACCGATTTACCCTCGGAAACTGAAGTTCTCGCTTCCACATCCGAGGGCAAAACCGTCGATGTCAACGTTGATGTAAATGTCAATGCCACGTCAGCATCTGAAGTTATTCTAGAACCTCTCACCTTCAATGTCGTCGTCAAGAAGTTCACCGTTGAGATCATTTGCGTGAGTTTTTTGGTGATTTTCTTGATTAATTATTTTACCGGAAAAAAGGAGAACGAAAACCTAGCATTAGCGTGGGCGGCGAAATTCGCGACGAAAGAATCGATTTTCGAGAAGAATTTCAGTTTATTAGGTGTAGGAGAAGGTGATGATTCGCCATTGTTGTTGAAGGAAGGTCAGAATGTGTTCAAGTTTTACGCGAGCGGGAGGCGGTATTGCCAGGGTTTGTTGGCGACAATGGAGCTTAAAAGTCGACACGATTTGATTTCTAGGGTTTATAATGCGATTGTACCGAGTAAAGATGAGATTAGTTTCGAGGTTTATATGAATGATGAAGCAATGGATCAGATTGTTTTCGCTGTTGCGAGGAAGAAGATGGCGAAAGCGATGTTTAAGGAATTGGCGGATTTGACGAGGTTTGGGAGTATAATGCCTACGCCGAATGGGAAGAAGTGGGTTAGTGAGGAGTTGAGTGTTGTTTCTGAGAGTAAGGAGGTTGCTGGTGATTTGATTAATGAGACTGTGCTTGATCAGGTCTGGTTCTTTAGTGATTTTACTGTTTGTTTCGGTTGTTTTTACTTTCGATTTCTTGTGTTATTTGTTTGTGTATTCATTGATTCTTATTAAGTTTGTGATCTAGATTAGTTTGATGCTGAGATTAGGATTAGGTTGCTCATAGTGGAGTAGCTTGGAAATAGGGGATTTGACTTGTGAAATCGTGATTTGTGAATGTAAAATTTAAGAACCATAGGTAAAATTAGTGGGGTCTTGTATCGGTAAATCAGTAAAATTTTGATGATGAGATGAGGATTAGGTTGTGTGGATAGTAGAGTAGCTTGGAAATAGGGGATTTGACCTGTGAAATCGTGATTCGTGAATGTGAAATTTAAGAACCATAGGTAAAATTAGCGGGGTCTTGTATTGGTAAATCAGTAAAATTTTGATGATGAGATGAGGATTAGGTTGTGGATAGTGCGGGAAATTTGGGTGTACACTGTACATCAGTCAAATTAGTGGGATCATATATAGAAAATTTGGAAAATTTTGCCACACTTACATCTTGTAAGATCTATAAGTTTGGTGATGAGATGAGGATTAGGTTGTGGATAGTGATGTAGCGTGGAAATTTGGATGTACATCAGTCAAATTAGTGGGATCATATATAGAAAATTTGGAAAATTTTCCCACACTTACATCTTGTATGATCTATAATATTTTGACGATGAGATGAGAATCAGCTTGTGGATAGTGGCGTAGCTTGGAAATTTAGGGTGTGGGGTCGTGTCGTGAATGTGATTCAATGACCATTGGTAAAATTATTTGGGCCTTATATCGCAAAAGGAGCGATATTTTATACACACTTTCATCTTATGGGATAAGATTGCAATTACTTCGTATCTTTGTTGTCTTGAAGCCGCACTTCCATATTAACTCCCTGTGCCACTGGTTGTTGAGTGGTTGCTTGTTTTGGATTATCGTGATCTCTTCAAACTACTCCCTAATTGGCATAATTATACTTTGTGGTTAATCTTATTAAGGGCGACTTTTTATGAGAGTAGCTACATCGCTGTTATGTAGCAATATTACTGTTATGTCATGAATCTTTGTAGTTTTCTTCACTGGTAGAAGTAATGATTCGTTTGGTAAAAAAAGTCAAATTCAGAATTTTGCCACAATGGTAGGGACTCTTTATGTTATGGATGGATATTTTTGAGTCAAACAGAGGATGAAGAGTTTATTGGAAGAGAGAGTAGTATATGATATAACTGGTTTAGTTTGTGATTCATCTTTGTTATGTTTTAGCAAGTGCAGCCTGATATACAAGTACAGAGGTGTAATGCCAAATTTGGGTATTGGTTAACTTTCCAAGAGTTGATGTAGCGGTGAATTTATGTTACGAGTTTTTGCAAGTTCTGGTGGTTTGGGTGTGTGAGGTAGTGGTGGTATTAAATGGTATAGGGGGGCTTCTAATGGTATTATGATGGGCTGGACAGTTGTTTGGTGATGGTCATGGTGGCCGGCAATACTTAGTGGAACGAGAGTGGCGGAGAATTGTTTGATAGGGGTGTTTAGGTTAGGGTATAATTGGTAATTAAGTTTAAAAAAAATGTCATACTAGAGGAGATGAAGTTGCAAGAGTTGATGTACCAATTATTTTAGTCTCGGTGGTGTAGGTGTGTTAGGTAGCAGTGATATTAGATAGTCTAGTGGCCCTGTTAATGGTACTGTGGTGGCCTGATGAGTTGTTTCGTGATGGTCGTGGCAATACTTGGGTTGGACGAGTGTGGAGGAGTATTGATTGGTAAGGGTGATTCGGGAAGGGTATAGTTGATACTTGAGTTAGTATAAAATAAACTTGCCATTCTAGGACATGTAAAGAAACCCGTTAAACGACCCAGATGAAATATGTAAAGAGTTAGACATGAATGGAGGCAGCAAAACATTTTGTGAACTGGAAAATTGACTGAGATTTGCAAATAGAGGACTTTAGAAGTTGTACTTCTCGAAAATTGGCCAAGTTATTAGGTAAGTTATAAGGGTTTTTAAGTTAACCACCGATTTTTAGGCGGTACTGATACTTAATACCATGCCCTTTTCAACCAGCACATCGTCTTATACCTATTGGGCATCAGTCGAAGTGGCCTAATTGTTTTAGGAGTAGAGCATTAACTGAACATAACTCTAGTTTGTACATTTGGTCTGCTAGATTTTCTCTTTCGATATATTTTGAGGTTAATTTTGCGGCTGCAATGCTTTTCATCTTGCTAAATCATAAGGGCACACCTTATTTTGTACTGAAGTTAGTTGTCTGATTGTTTTGATATCATCTTTCAAGTCCCTCTTTCTCTTTAAGTAAAGCTTAACGATGGCTGCAATGCCTCTCTCTTTAAGTAAAGCTTAACGATGGCTGTTCGTTCTTGCAGGTCTTTTCCGAGAAGGCTTTTGAGAAGCTTGGAAAATACTTCATCTCGATGCATTTCTCAGACCAACAATCAGGCCCCCATAAAAAGAAATTGATGTTTAAGTTTGCTCTTCCAGATATCAAAAATATGTCTGAAATGACTCGACTTGTCGCTCTGGTGCCTTACTACATTGACTTTGTTGGACGATACAAATTAAGTTCACAGGTAGACTCTTTATAATTTACTTCTCCCTCTGATTTACACGAATTTCCACGTTTCCTTGCTTGGTTGAATCAAAAATATCATGAACTTGTTTTTCCTTGTCCGTCATCATCTATAAAAGGTTGTTTTTGCACCTACAGGCTCGCTCCAAAACTGATGGAGCCCGAGTGAAGGTTGCACAAGAGGTATACAAGGAATTACAGAATGCAAGGCAAGAGGCTTTACAAAGGAAGAAGGCAGACAGGAGGAAAATGTTGGAGGAGGCCGAAGCAAAGATGAGTGCTGAAGCCATTCGCAAGAAAGATGCCAAAGAACGTGCTCGTCAGACAAAAAAAGGAATGCCTAAGATGAAGATGAGCCGAGCTTAAACATTGAAGATTGATCTATCCGATTTACTGGCCTACCTGGCCGCCCATATGACTCATACAACCATTTGTTATGGGTTTGTTGCCTCAATTTCCATTTCCAAGTGAAATAAGCGCGTATATTGGAAGGTGTATGAACTATGAACAACAGTTGAGATTACTACGTCTTTCAGGTAATCTTTATGTAGGTCTCGACCTTGAAACGTAGTCAGATTACACTTATTAGTTTGTTTAGGGTGTAGTTGGGACTAAATTGATGGTTATATGAGGATCATAACTCAGAAGAACTAGCATTTTTGAACTTAAGATGCAGCTCTGTGTAGCACGTTTTTTCTTATGCTGATAAATTTCCTGTTTTATTTCTTTGATTTTCTCAATTTATATTATATACCTACCAATTACCATCGTGCTGTTACATTGTGGTTGAATGGTTTTGTTGTCTGTGGAATTGATATTATTCAAGGAATATATGGAGGTGTATTTGCCATAAATGAGGTGATTTCATATTAGCGAGCGAGAAATAAATGGCATACATGTCGACAAGTATTGCTCATCTCAACGACCGTATTTCAGTCATTGGAGTATTCAGACTCGTGTTGAGCGTTTGAAACTACAGAATAATACTTTTCCATAGAACTTTCATGACATTATTTATTTAGTCATCATTTTTTTCGTTCCTGTCGAGATAACTGATAATTTCGAGTAAGGTTGGAACACACCATTACTCGAAGCATGCGGTGTCAAGGTGCCGTGTAGGCTTCAATAAATCTACCTTAAGATGTCGACAATATGATATCAAGCCTAGGTCGACAATAGCGGTTGATTAACATAGATTCACTCCATTATGAAATCCCATCCAACATAATTATAAGGTTCGGTTGATTTCTGAAAACATTAGCTTATTTGATTAACATTCCAATCCTCTTAATAGCAAACAACGGCAGTTAACTCCAAATACTTGCACTTTTCTCGGCAAAACTCTCAAATCACATTAATCGTCTGAATCCAAATGACAGAAAATCAGCTCGCGGATCCAAACATTACCACTATAAAAAAAAGCCCTAGTTATTTTTTTTTTTCGAAAAGAATGCTCTGTATAAGATAGATAGTTTCAGTACGTTACATTGACAGCCAGAATTGAAGATAAATTTGTTAATAAAATGCAGAATTGCAGCCCATCCGGCCAGGAAATTCCTTCGACTTGCCAACAAAAAATCAGTCCGTCAATCTGTCATTCCATTAGCTCTTTGAACAAATCGACAATGGCGGCAATCAATTTGCTGAAATAAACAGTATCCTGCAACTAACAATTCCCATTTACTACAGATTTTCAGAGTGAAACACGAATGGAATCAGAGCGAGTAGTTGAACATATTTAACAGTTATTCGACGGTCCGTCCAGAATTTCATTCACAAACTCTTTCTTCCTCTTCTTTTACTTTACCACCTCTTTTCTACTTTTCGACTTTTTACTATAACACAACTAAAAATATGAAATTGGGAGAGGGGGAGTAAACAATACTGGCTAGTGGCTACCTAGGAAGCACGGACACGCTCTTAATTAGTCATCCCGTGTCCGACAACGTGTCGGACACCGACACCGACACTCGTCAGACACGCGCCTCTAAAAATACTTTTACAAAATATAAATCGAACGTTTATAACTATAAAATATATACTAATAAATTTAAATAACGTGTCCCGTGATGGGCTGTCGTGTCACGTGGCCGCGTCCGCGTCCGTTTTGGTGGTACCTAGGTGGCTACTGATTACATGCAATAAAATATTCTAAAAGACCTAAAATTAACACGCAGTCATTAGGAGGAGCTGTTTGTAGGAGGCAAAACGAATTAAAAGAGAAAAAAAAAAAAACAAAGACAGTAACAGGAAAACGAGATCAACAAAGAGAGAACAAATAAACAAAACTCCAGTGAATAAGTGAACAGAAGAACAACAAAGGGGATATTAATTATTAGACACAATCACACAACTGGTTTAGAATTTAAATCATTACAACAGTTTTAAGTTTGCAATGACCGACAACCACAGTAAAAGCCTCTTTCATAAACTAAAGCAATATCACAAAAACCGTAGGCATCAGTGAAAAGCTCATATGGCACCGCCTCTACCTACATTCTTGGCTCTCATTCAATCAAGTTTTTAATGCAAATATCAATGAACTAATTCAAAAGAAGCTGTCACCTATAAGAAGCTTTCAATGTTTAATTCCATGTAGGAGCAAGGATCTGGAATGTCGAACTTGTTCAAGAGCTGAAAAAACATAAACATGGATTTATTATGAAAATACGATCATCGTCAGCATGGAACATGTCGATACAGCAAAAAACACTCCATTAAGCCACGCACATTTGTATGGAGCAGAATACTAAATTCGACATAAATCTCTAAATCCACCTTTACAACCACCGAAACATGTCAATGTTGCCATGGAGCATGTTATAACAGAACACAATACTCTTACATACAGCAGCAATATTTCACACATTAAAAATATTATATTTGACAAGTAATAGATGATGTTAATAAGAGAACACAAGAGGGTGACACCTACAACTTGTAGACAAATCGAGAACTGCTAAAAAGAGAAGAAAGGTCAGGTGAGAGTCGAGAGCTAGACCTGAACTATACTATACAATCATTAACTCCAATACAAGAACATAACTATATAGCAATAGGAACCCAACAATATTTCACATTATCGCACTTTAGCAGGACTCCCTTTTCTAAGAGCATGAGCATATAACAAAGTAACAAACATCTTAAACACAGCAGCTCTGCGTATTTTGTTTGACTACTGCTATCACCAGAACGGCCAAGTTGAAACATCTTTGAACAAGTACTTTAAGATTTTTAGTTCATTCAAGGGGAGCATGTGTCTTATCAAACTTTACCAAAAGGTGGCCTCAATGGCTCAAATAAAAACCTCACAGAAAACACAAAAATCTCAGTGCCAAATTGCCAATTAGCAAATGGCTTAACGCATAGATCTATGAGAATGCAACTCAATTAGCATCATAGCATGTTACAGTTAGAAGATACCTCAGGGTGCACTATGCCAAAAGTGCCTATGTGTTGACCTTTGTAGATAATACTGGCTTGTCTTCCAGAAAGAAACTCGGGATTCTTCAGCAACCACATAGAAAAGGGTCAGACATAACATCCAAAAATTCAGAAAATTGAACTGCAGCTATACAGTAGGCTTACATCGGCATGCTGTAAATAGTAGCCTGAGTTATCGCCTTCTTCTACAAAAGGAGTACCAACAACCGCCATAACTCTATCAACGAGGGAATGTATAATCTGCAGAAATAAATAGAGAAAGATTACATCAGCATTGCTGTTCATAATCCCATGGATGGTTATGAACGGAAACAAAGACAGAGGTATTGAGGAAAACACACATACCTCAAAGCCAGAGCTAGCACCACAATGAAGAGCTGCAAGTTGACGGTGGTTGACAGCACCAACATCATTTGTATCACTTAGGATCACTACATCACCAGCTTCAAAAACCTAAACAAGAAACAATCACAAAATATTCACAAACCAGTCAAAATTAAGCATTCAGCAGGAGGTCCAGTAAGCAGCTCTAACTAGTAGAGACCCTGTCACCAGAAAAATACCTAAGCCTGGATACTTTACAGGGAAAAAGGTATCCATGTTACATATCCGGCTGGAAGAAAGAAAGAAAATATATCTTCTCTCGGTTCAGTAAACTCAATCCATACTTGGAAAGATCTGAAAGGATAATATCTGGAAGTATAATGGAAGTTTATTCACTTTCCTTAAATTCTATTTACTTCCCCTTTCAGTTTCCTTCCCTCAATTATTAAATACCATCCTTGATACACTGATCAGTTATTAGTTCTTACTCAGTTAATCGTTAGGTATGTTCGTGAGAATTATCTGTCCTTAAGCTGTATTATTCTCTTTTCTCGTTTTAGAAAATTTGTCATCTTGATTTACAAGAATACAAACTGAAGGACTAATCCCAAGAAATCAAAAAAAGGGATCTTGCAGGTTTGCTCGAATTTGAAAAGTGAAGGGAATTTGAGCAACAATTACCTTGATGGGTTTTTTATGATCTTTGTTGTGCCCAACTGTTTTTAGGATGCCTGGCATAAGACTGCTACGAACCACCTACAGATGCAAGTGCAAGTCAAATCAAAACACACAGCAAAATAAGGTCTCAAAACACAGGTACACCAAATTAAGGTAAAACATATCCTTCCTAGACCACCATGCGACAACCCAAAAGGGACCAGAAGTTTTTCAGACAATAACTGATGTTGGAAAACCAAAATAATGCACTTGGAACACAATTTTGTGAAAACTAAAACACATGTGTTGAACACGTTAGCAAATAAATAAAACAAGAAACTTATTTCATTGCTGTGATGTGGCTTTAATACTGAATTTCAGGATGCAAATTCAAAACATTCAAGTGTCCGAACCACCACGCTGCCTAATATTTCCTTCCCGTCAGGAATCATCCTTCATATGAATTACAGACACCTAAAATTCGGGTGCACTAAACAAATTCGATTAAGCAGAATTACACCCTGCACAGATACTCTCCTCATTAACCTATCTTGTGTTATTGACCAGCAAACCAAATAAAAAATAATTTTTCTTACAAACAAAAACAAAGCCTTTCCATCAACAACATTATCCCAATGCAAAATTCTATCCAAAAGAATTTCACCATGCGTGTATACCAATCCACAACACCAGAAAGGGAGCATTCAATAGCCACACACCATGTTAATCCTCTTCGCTAACCTATCTTGAATTATTGATCAGCCAACATTATAAAAATGATTTACTAACAAAAATTCCCAATGTCTTAGTCCCAATAACAACATTAACCCCTTCTGAAAACTGCCTCAACAATCATGTGGATCAACTATTCTATTATATTCCAAAGTCCAAACATCACAAATAATGAATGGCTTCAATGAAAATAAAGCAACTATGATAGAGTAACCTAAACAAGAGAAGTCCACAATTGCATCCCCCGCTATATCTACTACCTCAACTTAAATTCCAGTTTGATCTGTAAATCCGCATAACATGGTGATAAGGGATATAATGTGGCATCATAAGATAAGGCTGCGCATCATGTTGTTCACAAACTTAATCGTTTTTTGGCCCAGCATGTGATAAAATCATAAAAAGTGACTAGTCTAGTCTGACTACCCTTCTTAGAAATAAAGTATGTGATGTGATCGTGATCCAGTATATCAACTTATTTTTAGGAGAATAACAATAAAACGAAACACTTAATAAAATTATCAAATCTTAAAAGTAATGAAGACAAGTGGGAAATTGAGATGTTAAAAAAAGCATTCCCAAATTCATCCATGGGCTACAAAATGTCTAAACTTTCAAAGGGGCAACAAAGGAAGGGTTCTGATTTGACGAATTGCTCAGTTCATTCCCTGACTCTCAGCTGAAAAAAATCTGCCTTTCTTTTATGGTTCTCAATATTAACTGCCCTTTTAAAAGAACCACATTTATATAAAAGGCATGCCTCGGGGGCGCTTAAGCTCAAGGTCAGTAATGCACTAAGGAAAATGCCTTGTAGCGCCTGTCATGTGAATTCGATACTCTTTTTCTTATATAATTCTTCGATTGCCCTTCCCTTTGCCTCATTATCCCTCTCCAAAATCCAAAGACGGGCATGGTGCACAGTATTTTATATTGGAATACAGTTTAGCTCGCAAAAATTTTGCACCTCTTTTACTTATCGTGCACGCTTTGGGCTATGTCACCACTAGCACTCATCACCTTGGTGTGCCTCGTGCTTTTTGAAACTAAAGAGTCGCTCGTACAGTTGTACCTAATGGGTGATTTTTACAAAGAACTAATAAAAATGCCTCCTAAGAGGATCATTTACTAAGTTCTCTCCCAACATCTTCCACATATCTAACAAACATTTGTAAACCAATTCTTTTGAAATAAAGACAAACCTCACAATCAGCAGAACGAGGATTTTCAATGATAACTGTAGCTGATGGATCATCTTTACGAGAGCACAAAATCCAGTTCAAGACCTCTGTAAACCCGTTCATTGCAATCTGAGATGAACGCGTACAAAAAATCAATAAGAGTATGAAGAAAAACAAAAGTGATTGGGGAAGCAACAGATGAGAGGGGTAGCTTCTGGGGTGATTCGAACGCAATGGGCTAGTGATCAGTGCCGGTGTGAGGTGGTCAGATTTGTTGGAAATAAAGGAAAGGGGGGGGGGGGGGGGG
>LHUT01007026.1:0-11159 GCA_001412135.1 Silene latifolia subsp. alba | reverse complement strand
GCATAGTGCGGTAGTGGCGAACTTGTAACAGAATTTGATGTTAATGGACTACGCGTATACTCCATCTTTTTATCGAGTTTGTATTTGTCACGTGTCAATCTTTAGCAGTGACGAAGTCGGGATTTTAAGTCAGCGGGGGCGAAAATTTTCAGCGGGACGAAAAGGTAATATTATAAGGGGACCTCGAAAAAATCCAAAAATTTAACTAAAAAATTTGAAAGTGTACATATATTGTTTTGAATACATATATTGACTGGTTGGCGTATGCATTCATACACCAGTCTGTCGATTATCGTTGTTTGTACTGTGTTTGTTGAAAACTCAATCCATGTCGTTGTCGACAAGGAAGGAAATGAATTATTTCATGTCTACTACTTTTACTCCCTTTGTTTCAAGAGAAATTCTTGGGTACACCCAGAAATAAAATGAGAATATAAGAATTAAATCAATTCTCCATTAATAATAGCACATAATCTTAATAAAACAAAAACTAAGGCATCTTATTGGTTAGGGTGTACGATATAAACGAGGTTTGAAACACTTAGCTTGTGTAGTGCAGCGATGGAGGTTGGTAAACTTTGCCAGAGGTTATTGTCCTACAGGTGTAGGATTGTTAATTAATCGAAGTACCTCCAACAACATGGAACCTTGTCCGAAAGAAGTCTAGAGTTTGTAAACCACATAGATAACCGACAACTATCATAGCATGCTTAGACGATTGCAAATCTCTTCATAATACTTGATTGCCACAGGGGTCAAGACATTCAAGACTGGTCTTATTTGATATTATTCATGTCATTCTGTTTTAATGAATAAAAAACAGAGGTTTTGCAACAGGTTCAGGAAGAAATTCACAGGAACATGAAGATAAATACCAGTGTGGTTTTATTATACAACTCAAGTAAAATGCGGAACATGAAGTTGATGTTGCGATGTCGACGTACATAAATCAATGTTCCCAATTCAACAAAGAAATGTACATACTTCATCTATGTCTACAAATTTGTAATCAGTTTCTGCCCATTTTGAGTTAACAAAAGACTATCAATTGATTGCAGCAGAAATTTGGTCTTGAAAGCAACATCAGCAACCCAACTCCTGAACAAAAGAACCCAACTGCAGAATCAATTTTCACACATAAAAGTCTATGTACAGTACAGTAGATTAATCTTAGATTAAGAAAGACTTACAAGAAGGCCTCAAGTTCTTCTCCAAACCCTGGCTATAGTCACAAGAACCATCACATAAATCTTGTCTTTGATGTCGTCATACAACCGGAAGAAGGCACGTCTCCAAGATGTTTTGACAACTAAAGTACCACAAACTCCCCAAAATCCAAAGATAAATCCTAGCACCACACTTATGTACACTCCTAGCATAAAGGTATCGCTAGGCTGCTCTTTGTCTACATTTTTGGGAATTATAGCTGCTTCATCTTTATCGCATTTAGGGAGTGGTGTTCCGCAGAGTCTGGGGTTTCCCATGTATGATGTAGTATTGAAACTTTGTAGTTGGGTGCCGTCTGGAATCTTCCCGGACAAGTTATTGTACGACAAATCCAACACCTCTAGAGAGCTTATTTTAGCCAAACTAAGTGGAATCTCACCGGAAAGATGGTTATGTGATAAATCTAGTGATTCCAAAGACATCAGCTGACCTATCCTTGACGTAATAACTCCACTTAAATGGTTTCTTGATAGATTTATTTGAATTAAACCAACAAGACTTGAAATTCCTTCAGGAATCTGTCCTTCGAGCATATTGTTTGAAAAATCGATGATTTTAACGTGTCTCAATAAATAATCCTTTTCAATGTGTTGTTCTTTTCCTTTCCAAACTATCAAAGCATCATCAGTGTGAACAAGGACTTGGGACACGAAATAAAAGACGATAGTTTGTAGGAGACTTTTTGTGCTAGCCATCCCTGTGAGATTGTATATGCATCTTGGGATGGTTCCACTTATGCGGTTGTTTGAAAAATCCAACATTTGAAGTCGGGAGAGATGACACAAGCTTGAAGGAAGGGCTCCGAGAAAGTTGTTATCTCGCAAGATAAAAATGCTAAGATTTTGAAAAGTATTCCCCAAGGCAGAAGGTATGTATCCAAACAATGAATTATGGGAAAGATCAAGAAAAATCAAAGAAGTACAATTTATTAGGGATGCAGGGAGTCCACCAGAGAGATTGTTGCTGCTCAAATCTAGAGCTTGGAGCTGATTTAGTCTACCTATGGAAACTGGCAAATTCCCCCAAAGCTTGTTGTTTTCGAGGTGTAAGACTAATAATTTATCGAAGTAACCCCAACAATCCGGAAGCTTATCCGAAAAAGAGTTGTTTGATAGGTCAAGATAGATTAGAGGCATTTTGGTTTGAGGACACAAAAGAGGAACCAATCCTTGAGAGAAGTTATTGCTGTGAAGTCTTAATGCTGAAGCATGTCTCATAAATGATGGAATTGCGCCACTGAAGCTGTTAAAACTTAAATCGAACACTGGTGGAGTCACAAATGTGATCGATACATCTGGAAGTACCCCATACATCTTATTTTGATACATTGTGAGTGCCTCTAATTTGGGTGATAACGAGTTGAAAAAAGAAACGGGTATCATGGCTGAAATACTAGTGTTGGATATACTAACAACGGTTAAGTTTTTTTGGGTTATGAGCCATAGAGGGAAATCAGGGCCAACCTTACACGATTCCAAAGAGAGTGCGTCCAACTGAAATGGCGGAACCCAGTTCGCACTGATATTAACCACTAATTCTGTGTTCAATGCCAAGTTTAAGAAACTCAAATTGGAAAGATTTGATAGATGGGCACTCGTGAAAACTCCTTTCAAAGAATTCCCAGAAAGTCTCAATGTGTAAAGCATAGAAAGTCCCCCAAGTGCTTCACTAATGGTGCCATTAAGCTGATTATTATCAATGTTGAATTCCCTCAGGTAAGACAGGTTACCAATGTTGTCAGGAATGGATCCCCATACTTGGTTCGCGGCTAAAGCTAGATATTCTAGTGACTTGTATGTACATAAGGATAAGGATTCGATTATGTGTAAGAAGTTATAGTTGAGACTGGTGTTGTATAATACTAAGATTTGCAAACTACACAAGTTGCCAAGTAAATTCATAGCATATCCAGTCCCTTGGAAATTACTTTCAAAAAGATGATTATTAAAAGAGAGGTCAAGGTAAGTAAGGCTAGTCTCAAGTCCATTCAAGTTAGACAACCACTCAAATATTGATGTATCATTCAAGTTATTTCCTTGAAGGGTAATAGTACCAAGGGTTGTCGAAGAATTAATATATGAAAGAGAAGAAGACAACTTTAGAGATAGGTTACAATTATTCAAGCCAAGGACTTGTAAGAAAGGTAGGTTGTTCACACTAGAAAGCCAACTGTTTGTAGCTACACTCAGATCATTATCATCCAATTCCACCTCCCTTAGCAACCTTAGTTGCGAAAGCCATCGTAAGTTTTCCACCCTCATATAATTACCATTAAGACCAAGAGATGTTAGCTTGGAAAGGTTTCCAATCTCTTGAGGAATGACGCCCGTAAACCCCGAGTTGGAGAGGCTAAGGTGCTCTAAATTAGAAAGTGAACCTATACACTTAGGTAATTGTCCTGCGAAATTATTTCCACTAAGGTCAAGGTAAACAAGATTGTTCTCAACTCTACCTAAGTTGGACAACCACTCAAATATTGATGTATCCTTCAAGTTATTTCCTTGAAGGGCAATAGTACCAAGGGTTGTCGAATAATTAATATATGAAAGAGAGGGCGGCAACTTTAGAGATAGCTTACAATATTGCAAGTCCAGGAGTTGTAAAAAAGGGAGGTTGTTAACAATAGAGAGCCAACTGTTTGTAGCTGCACTCAGATCATTACCACCCAATTCCACCTCCCTTAGCAACCTTAGTTGCGAAAGCCAATGTAAGTTTTCTACCCTCATATAATTACTACTAAGATCAAGAGATGTTAGCTTGGAAAGGTTTCCAATCTCTTGAGGAATGACGTCCGTAAACCTCACATAGGAGAGGTTAAGGTACTCTAAATTTGAAAGTGAGCCTATAAACTTAGGCAATTTTCCCCAGAAATCATTACGACTGAGGTCTATATATTTTAATTGTTTCAAACCAAGTATAGATTCACCGATTGTACCTTCTAAGCAGGGCAACAGCATGTCGCTAGTGTAATTTATGAGTGTCGGAAGACTGAGGGCAGTGACGTGGCCAGAATGATTGTGACACTGAATGCCGTGCCACATGCAGCAATCCTGAGTGACTCCCCAAGAATCAAGCAATCCACATCGGTCGACAGTAATACCACGTTTGAACTCAAGCAGTGCATCTCTCTCACTCTCCATACATTCTATGCCCGTTTTATTACAATTATTATCAATTCCGGATCTAGCGTGACAGGTCAGCCAAAGACACAAGAGTGGAAGAACGTGCAAGTGATTATATAATTTGGAGGTCAACTGGGGACTCATTTTATCTTTCATGTATTGATGAAATGATAAATTTGGGTTGAGTGAATTGTGTGAGTTGTTTACTTAAATTAGCTTCTTAGCGGATGTTTATATAGAGGTCTCTACTCTCATGAGTTATTTATTGTCCGAATACTCTATTTGTCTACCTTTGATTAAAATAACACGAATTACTTATTATTTTGAAAGTACGGATTACTTCTTAATAAATTAAAAGCTAAATGAATGATTGAGATAGAGGGAATAAATTCAAGTCGTGTTCTTTTGGAGTTAATTTCAGTTCAATTTAGTATGATTCAATTTAGAAGATTTATGTGCCAAAAATACAAGGCCTAAGACTCGCTCCATTTTTCTATGGTTGTTAATGCTTTTTAAGTCGCGCAACGACTTGAAGATGTGAAGTGGTATTGTCTTCATCTTGTGAGAGTGTAACTTGGGCATGACTTTTCAAGAAGAATCAATATTTTCTGCACCAAAATTGACACAACAAAGAACAAGACAAAGGCTACTAATGAGTAAGCCTATGATAGTTTGACAATGTCAAGTGATTACATTAATTTTGTAGTTCTTGTATGTCGGCCTGGAATTCCTTGATGTTTATAGAGCCCTAGTGTTCACTGAGAAGAGTGACATTTTGTCTCCATATTTCCACGAAATTACAAGCCAATTTTTCGCTGGTCTACGCTTTGTTAATAACTCGGATCATTCTTCTTGTCGATGAAGAAGTAAATGAATCCCATGTCCCAAACATCTGTTTTCTTTTGATTAAATAACCTTCACAAAAAAATGACTTGGCAAGTTGAAATACTCAATTTATGGTAAAAATAGAATTTGAAATTTACAGGCGAAAACAAAGACCGGAATTATTACAAGGAGGTGAGCAAGTATCGGCTGAAGTACCGCTGAACGCGCAAAATACTTGGCTTGATCACGTCGTTCCACGGTTTCTTCATGAAGATGAGGATTGAACTAAATAAATCGTCGAGAACTTTCATAGCACGCTTAGACGATTGCATATCAGTGGTAAATACTTAATTATTAGAGATGCCAAGATGATATTTAAGGCCTTTGTAAATAATGAAACTGGTTGTATGAAACTTGTATATCATTGATATGAGTTACAGGGTATTTATATGTATTACAAAGGTGTGAACATGAATGTAAATAAAAAAAAGATATAAACATATAGCTAGAATTAAGGGGAGTAATATGGCAAAGGAAGTATATACAGTAGACTTGCTTTCTTATGCATGATATGGACGATTGTGTGAGATCATATTCCAAGATATGAGGAGCCATATCTTTGACTATGATTTTATATTATCAACACTCCCGCGCAAGATGGACGGTCGTAGACGTAGTCCAATCTTGGAAGATAGCTCGTGAAATCGGGACTTGTGCAGTGGCTTCGTAAGAGTGTCAGCGAGTTGGTCGGAGCCATTAATGTGTTGTATTCGAATTGATCCTTTGCGAACCTGTTCTTTAACAAAATGAAATGATAGTGCAAGGTGTTTCATTCGAGAGTGAAAGACGGGATTGGCTGAGTAGTGGGTCGCGGATAAGTTGTCACAGAATATAGCAGGCGATGTGTTGTGCGAAAAGCCAAGCTCGGCTAGGACCGAGACTAACCATAATATTTCTGAGGTTGTGTCAGCAAACGCTCTGAATTCTGCTTCGGTGGTGGAGCGAGAGGCCGCTCGTTGCTTTTTAGAGGACCACGAGATTGGGTTTTGACCAAGGTAAACAATGTAGCCAGTGGTGGATAGGTAATCTGCTGTGTCACCTCCGAGGTCCGCATCACAGAATGCGTGGAGTGTGAGTGGGGTCGATTTGGTGAGGTGAATACCGAGGTGCAAGGTTCCATTAAGGTAGCGTAATAGTCGTTTTAGAGCTGACCAATGGGAGGCAGTAGGGTGGGTTAGATATTGAGCTAATTTGTTGACAGGATAGGCGATGTCGGGACGGGTGAGGGAGAGGTATTGGAGACTACCAACAATGGCACGATAGTCCGTAATATTAACAATGGGTTGATCGGATTCTTTGCATAGTGGCGGGTGAGGGACCATTGGGGTAGTAGCTGGGTTGCTTTCATTCATATGAAATTTGTGCAGGAGGTCGGATAAGTATTTCGATTGGTTAAGGTGAAGACCCGTTTTGGTGGGGGTCACTTCGACACCAAGGAAGAAGGAGAGGGGTCCAAGGTCCTTGAGGGAGAATTTGTGAGATATTTGGTTAATGAAGGTTCGAATGTGAGAGGTGTTAGGGCCAGTGACGATGATATCGTCGACGTAGACTAGGACAAAAAGTGTGGTTTTGGGCGTGTTTAGGATGAACAGAGAGGGGTCGGAGATGGAGTTTTTGAAGTCAAGAGACAGGAGGTAGGTTTTGAGTTCGGTGTACCAGGCTCGGGGTGCTTGCTTGAGTCCATAAATAGCTTTTGCGGAGTTTGCACACGAAGTTAGGTTTCTCGGGATCAATGAACCCTGGTGGTTGGTCCATAAAAACAGAGTCGGTGAGGTGTCCTTGGAGAAAGGCATTGTTGACATCAACTTGATGGAGGTGCCATTGTTGGGACACGGCTATGGAGAGAACAAGGCGGATTGTGGCGGGTTTTATAACTGGACTAAAGGTATCCGAGTAGTCGATGCCGGGGCGTTGGTGAAAGCCTTTGGCAACGAGTCTAGCTTTATATTGTTTTAATGTACCATCGGGTTTGTATTTCACGCGATAGACCCATTTGCAACCAACAACATTTTGGGCTTGGGAGCGAGGCACGAGTGACCATGTTTGGTTACGGAGAAGGGCTTGGTGCTCATCTAGCATGGCGTTTCGCCATCGTGGGTCAATGAGAGCTTGTTTTGTGGTGGTGGGTGATAGTGGGGTTTGTCGCANATGGTGGCAGCGGTGGTGGCACGAATCAACTCGGATTTCGATTCCGAGTTCAATATTGATGATGGCGGCTGCTGCTCGTGATGCATGGACGTGGGGATGTTGCTGCTGGGTAGGACGGAGGTCGAGTATGGTGATGTCGGGTTTATGGTGGTAATGGTGAGTGATTGAAGGTGATAAAATGGAGGTGAAGGGCGGCTGATTTGCAGGCCCGAGGAGCATTGTGGGAATGATGGAGGTTGAAGATGATGGGTATGGTGAAGGAAATGGTGGGTGAAAATGGAGATATGTGGAGGTGACTATGAATAATGGTGATGAAGAATGACAATGGTATATTGACGGACTGAAGTGGGAATGGTGATGCAGAATAGCAGGCCATATCATGTTGATGGTATTGGTAATGGTAAATTATGTTTATGAATTGATTTTTCAATGGGAAAAGGTTG
Source organism: Silene latifolia subsp. alba (assembly GCA_001412135.1). Taxonomy (NCBI): domain Eukaryota; kingdom Viridiplantae; phylum Streptophyta; class Magnoliopsida; order Caryophyllales; family Caryophyllaceae; genus Silene; species Silene latifolia. The sequence continues at coordinate 3,334 of LHUT01007026.1, read as the reverse complement.
ACCGTGACCTTGTCTTGACATGTTGGCATTGCTTTTTGTTTTCTTCACCTTTACATCTTTGACCCGTCTTGTCGTGCTACTCGAGTTTCACTCTACTTTATTACCTGCAAAATAAACAAAAGATGGGAGCAATACCAAGTACTCGAGATACGACAATTATTCACGATAATTATAATAAAACTAATTATTTCTAATTAATTAATAAAATGAGCTTTTTAACCTTTAAAGTACACAAAATCGAGTCGTAATAAAGTATAAATGCGGGGTAAAATGTAACCAAAATACGACTCATCAGTGGGTGTTATGTGAGGGGTTGGAACGACAGCGGTTTTAGCATAGCGAGGGTTAGGTTTAATTATATTGTTGGAGAGTCTAGTGTTGTGATGAGGGGGTGGGGGTGGAGGTGGCGGTGGGGGTGAAGAATGCGGTGTTGGTGAGGGAGTGGAGGACGTGCTAGTTAAGGGAGGGGAGGAGGGTGTGCTGGTTGAAGGGGATGAGGATGGTGGGGAGGAGCTAGTGGGCGAGTGGAGTGTCGGGGAAGAAGGTCTAGGGGAGTCAGGGGGTGGGGAATCTGGCCATGGGGGGTTTGGTGGTTGTGTCTAGGGGATGGCGGGGTCGACAAGGGGAATGGTGAGTTCACACCATTGATCAGGGGATGGTAGGGAAGATGGGTTTGTGTTGGCGAGTTTAGGGTAAGGGAATTCATGTTCAATGAAGCGAACATGGCGAGATGTGAGGAGCTTGCCGGAGGATGGGTCATAGCATAGATATGCGCTTTGGGTGGTCGAGTAATCAACAAATACACAAGGTCGGGATTTCGGTTCAAGCTTGTGGGTGGTGTATGGTTTGAGCCACGGGTAGCATATGCAGCCAAATGGGTGTAATTTTTTGTAGTTGGGTTGTTGTCCAAGAAGTAGGTGATAGGGTGTTTTATTTTGAAGAGTTGGTGTTGGGAGTCGATTAATTAAATATGTTGCAGTGGCAAAGGCATATGGCCAGAAGGTATTTGGCATGTGAGCATGGGTAAGGAGAGCAAGACCCGTTTCAACAACGTGGCGATGACGTCTTTCGGCAAAACCATTGTGCTCGGGTGTATGGGGTGGTGAGGTAAGATGTGTGACACCATTATTGAAAAGTGACGGAGTTAATTTTTTGTATTCACCGCCATTGTCTGAATAAAATTGTTTTATTGGTTTTTGAAAGTATTTTTCAACAACAGCTTTAAACCGATTAAAGGTGATAAGAGTGTCGGATTTATTTTTAATAGGGTAGAGCCAAAAATAGTGGGTATAATGGTCAACAAAAATCACATAGTATTTGTAGGAGTCGTGTGAAATAAGGGTGAGGTCTATACGTCAGAAAATATTAGATCGAGTGGGGCAGCGGATTTTAGCGTAGACATGTGAAATGGTAGTTTGTGGCTTTTATTAATAAGACATGAATTACAATGCAAATAATGGAAAATGCGGAAATTGTAAATAGAGTTTAATTGTTTTAAAGTAGCATTAGACGGGTGACCAAGGCGAGCATGCCACAGACTGCTGGCCGAGGTGTTTGTGGTGAGGTAGGCTTGTGGTTGAACGAGTGGTGGTTGCCATTGATAGACGCCATCTTGGAACGGTCCTTGAAGTAGGATCTTACCCGTTGTGCGGTCCTTAAAACAAAAAGAAGTGGGTGAGAAACAAGCTATAGCATGGCTGTCATTGCAAAACTGAGACACTGACAGAAGGTTCCTAGCAATAGTGGGAACAATGAGTACATTATTAAACAAGAGAGAACAAGTGGATGAAGGAATAGAGAAAGAACCGTGGTGCGTGATTTGAAGCGCGGAACCGTCGCCTATGATTAGGTCATCGGGTCCGTTATAGGGACTGTGAAGGGAAAGCGTTTCAAGGTCTTTAGCTATGTGGTGAGATGCACCACTATCCACGAGGTATGCCGAGGTAGAGGAGGACGGGGTAGTGGCAGTATGGGCATGAGGTTTATACGGTTTTGGTGGTGGGAAAGTGACGTTAGGATAGTCCCGTTTGAAGTCGGGACAATCACTAATGACATGGCCAGTGGTACGGCAGTATTGACAGCGACCCTTGAAGGGTTTTGGATTGGGGTTGCCCGTGGTTTGGTGATGGTTGGATGTTGGGACAGAATTGTGTGAGCGAGTGTATGTGGTGTTTTGATTGGTGTAGCGAGGAGTATGGTGATGATGGTAGGAGCGAGTGGTAGCGTGAGCATTCGGTGGGAAGGTGTTGGTGTCGGGTGTCTCACGGTTGACGACTAATTCGTGTTGAATTAGTCGTTCGTGGAAGGCTTCGAAACTGATGGGAGTGTCACGTGCACGGACGGCGTCGATGACATTTCGGTATTTTTCAACAGGGAGGCCGTGAATGATTTGGGCTATTATCTCCTCATCATCCAGTGGCTTTCCGAGTTGAGCCAGTTGAGTGGTGCAAGATTTGATAGCTAACATGTACTCGGTAATAGTGCTATTTCCGAGTGTGATGTGACGTAGGCGATCCTTGATTTGGAGGATGTGCCCACGAGAGGGGTTTGCATAGGTAGATGCGAGGGTGTGCCATGCCTCGTGTGAGGTATTGGCATCTAGGATGATGGTGGAAACGGATTCGTGGAGAGTACCGGCTAGGGCTCCAAGGATCAAATTGTCTTGTTTGGACCATGTAGCATAGGCTGGGTTCGGTATTGGTTCGGGGTTGGGCTTAGTGTCAGTGGCGGGTAGTGTGATGGTGGAGGGTGGTGGCGGGTTTGTTCCATCGAGATAGGGAAAGAGACCGTATCCACGAAGGAGACGAGTGATTTGGTATTGCCATGGTCGGTAGGTGGAAGGGGTCAGTTTAATGCAGTTTGGGAATGATATGGAGATTAGGGGTCGGGTTGGTTCATCAGTATTGGGAATGAGGGTGTTGTTGGTGGTTGTCATGGTAAATGCGTGAAATACTAACAGTGCAAGGGTGAGGATCGTGATGGATCTTGATACCATGTAAATAATGAAACTTGTTGTATGAAACTTGTATATCATTGATATGAGTTACAGGGTATTTATATGTATTACAAAGGTGTGAACATGAATGTAAATAAGGAAAAGATATAAACATATAGCTAGAATTAAGGGGAGTAATATGGCAAAGGAAGTATATACAGTAGACTTGCTTTCTTATGCATGATATGGACGATTGTGTGAGATCATATTCCAAGATATGAGGAGCCATATCTTTGACTATGATTTTATATTATCAACAGCCTTTGTCTTAATTGCAATCAAGTTTAATAATATGAAAAATTCTTACGTACTCTGGGAGTACCGTACTCCTTACACTTA